>BQNB010032794.1:3404-52867 GCA_026074375.1 Tanacetum coccineum
ATATCTAATATATCTTTTCTCTTTTCTCTCTCATTTCTCTCTCCTTTTTCTCTCTCTAAACAACTCATCTCTCTTTCTCATTTCTAGTCCGATTTCGTGATCGATTGTATGAAGTGAAGTGTTATCGGGATCCTACACTCCGTTTTTCAAGTTTCTTATATATTTGGAATCGTCTTGAAACGTACTATTTTAATCTCAGGTTTATAAATTGCATTGAAAATCTTGCCATTCCAGAAAATACATTTTGTCCGAATTAATCAGATAAAAATTGTTTTTATAAGTTTTGACATGATTTAATTATTACAAGACCTTTAATTTGTCCATTACAACCTCATTTATATAATTAAGTCCATCTATTTTATGTCTAATATGTCCAAAATAATTATTTATTTATAAACTATATAAATAAATTTGTAATAATTGATTCAACAATTAATTATATAAGTTGTCCAATACTTGTAATATACCAAATAAAATATGTTCTAACATTCTAACATATTTTAAACACCTTCTTACCATGAATGTGTATTTTATTGATTAAGTATGAACTTGTTTTATTTTAGGAACTTTGTAAAATAATAACTAAATGGTGATATAACAAAACAATAAATATGAATGTATAAGAATGAAGTATGAAAGTGTAGAGATAGTATTAGACCTTGTATGAATGAAAGAAGAAGTGAACACAATCAAACCATAACCCTTCAACCCAAAATCCTTTTATAAAACCTTAATTTCCTTTCTTGAAAACCACTGATTAAGCTTAAGCCTTTACTTGCAAACACCTTAGAATAAATCCTAAATCAATCTTGAATACTTGGATTGTGGTAGGAATAAAAACTATGAAACTTTCTTTATCACTATTTTAAGCCGTGGGTGAAGAGAGAAAACAAAGAGATAGAAGTTTGATTTTTGCAAATAATGAGAGTGTGTGAATAAGGCTTGCATTAGGCTCCCTTTTATAGTGTAAATATCTAGCAAACCACTTCACAAATACCATGGATTAAGAGTGGTTTAAGCTTAACAAGGACAAGTGCTCTCCTCCTCCCTATGTGGTATACCTTGGGTTTGGGATCAAGGGGACAAAAGGGTGGCCAAGGTACTGTGAATAATAAGCTAGTGTTTATCTCTTGGTTAATACATGTTGTTAAGTAAGTACAAGTAAGCTTAGTGGAGAGTTTTGAATTAATTCTTGTGTGTTGTTTATAAGTGGACTGCAATATGTGTTTATAGAAGGAAATGTATAAATTTTTTGGTATTGGGTATAAGAGTGGGTATTTGTTGAAGTATAGATATGTATTATTATTTTCATACATGCATAAATGTAATTTATTGTGAAACGTTAACGTTTTACGTAACGTATAAAAATAAAATGTGAAAAGTTATAAATTATCTTAGTAAAGATAATATAACACTTGTTTGACGTAAATTTTTATTTGATCGATGAAGGTTTACGTTGAATGTTGGTTTTTAGTTTACGCGATTTAACTAAACATTGAAATTAAAAGTTAACGCGTAAAAGTTTAAAATAAATGATGGAATATTTATTGACGTAAAATGACGTGAAAATGCTAATTGTTACAATGTGCTGGTCACGTGAGGGTAAAACTATCTTTTTAAGCCTGTAGTAAACAACAAGGATGATTTGTGTTAATTTTTTTTCAACTTTTTTTAATAGTAACCCTCCACCACCAATGCCACCCACCACCTACCACTACCACCACCACCCACCACTACCACCACCGCCACCAACCCCATTGAAAAGCCCCAAAACGACTCGATAATGTTTTTTACATAAACCGACCTCCCATACTTATTTTTTATACTTTCTTCGTAAAACCGACCTCCCAGACTCGATATCACACCAAACCTTCCAGAATCCCTTTGGACATCATAAATTTTAAAGAAATGTAATGTTTTGACATTTACGTTATACGGTTACATGTTTTGTAAAATGGACGAAATATACTAAAACACCTTATTTGACCCATGATGCAAATCTCTTAGCAACATGCAAACACACTTAATAAAAGTGTGAAACAACATTACTTAACATTGCTATAACATTAAAAAAGATATCCATACGACTTATGACCCGTAGCATTCAAAATGGGTAGAAATGACTAGTTGCCAAACACCTCCTTTCTAAGCATTACACAAAATACTTTAACCATTACTTAAACTTTTGTTCATGACACAAACCAAACTTGACACATAAAATGACATCATCAAAACAATTTTCATGACATTTGGAGGATTCAAACTTGAATAAGCTCGGTCGAGATCTTCTATAGTACCCGTTGGGCGCAAAATGGGTAATAACAGTCCATGTCTAAACCTTTCTACTTCATTCCTTGCCTTTTACCTTTTTTACTCCACTTGAAGCAATAAAATACGCCAACTATAACATATAAGCATATTCCTTAGTAAGTAAATAGGCATCACATTAAACATAATACATTTAACCAAATACCATAATGCATATCATACTCATAGCTAGCCCATCCTAGCTAGAAATTGCACACGTATAGGAAGCCTCTAGTCTTATTATTTGCACACGTATAGCTAGAAATTGACTAACATATTGATGTGTTTCAAAAGCTTTAAATTTATAATGACTGAAAATACCAATTTTTATTATAGAGAAACACACGGGTAAAAGTGTAACCCACGTATGTAGTATAATCTTTTTAGGTAAGACCAGGTCGTTCCACAGGATTGGGTATTCTTAGAAAAAGTCGATAATATTACAAAAAGGGAATTATCTTATAGACTGTCATGGATCTAAAGATAATGATTTGATTCAAGATATAAATGACATGTTTGGTTAAGGAACAAAAAACATTATTGATAAACTTAAGTAGATAAATGATTCACGAATGAAATTATAATCGATTTAATAATGTTTAATTACTTAGAAAGATTATCTATTGTTCATAATGAAAAACCCTTTCGGCCTTTATCTTTTATTATGAAAAATGCTTTAAGTGTGATTCGTGTTTGATAATGAGTAATATAAACTTGCTAAACCAAGTTCGTTAGACATGTGGTTTAGCGTTAAACCATTTTGTACTTGGGTTAATGTTCGTTTACTTAGCCAATCCTCACAAGGCTAAGGTCTAGTTGTCATAGACAAACAACTTGGAAATCAATCACTTAACCGGAGTCTTTCGACCTTTATCCGGAATAAGTGGTGATCAAACGAAGATTAAAGAGTCCAAGTTCAAAAGCATCAAGCTTATATTATTCATATCAAAAGTTTATTCAAAAGTCAAGTTTGATCCATAATAATCATGTAGCTCCTAACCAAACATGTTAATCTACTCAACAATCATAATAACAACACATATAACAATCATGGTAAATCTAACATTCATATTATCAAAAGATAGAAACATGTTTTTACCAAATTCCAAGAGTAGAGGTTCCAAATCTTACAATGCTTTTCAAGAATAAAGCAACAATTGACTATAACTTCAACTTCCTGAGATTTTACGTCCTTCTCTACTCGGAAAGTAATGAAGGTGATGGTTAACCTTCAAAAACCTCCTTAGAACTACTAAAACTACTAGAATTGATGATTGATGATTCAAAGATGAGAATGGGATGATTTTGCTCCAAAATTCATGTCCTATTTATAGCTGAGGATGGGTCATCAGTTGCTGAATTAGGGGGAGTGAAGAGTTGCATAATCATTGCAATTATTTATGATTTGAGAGTAACTGTCAAGAAAGTGCGCCGCACTTAAGAAATTATGCGCCGCACTTGGTGATTAATTAAATGGCATTCATTTCGTTTAGAAGTACGCCGCACAAAATAGATTGTGCGCCGCACTTTGGCTTTAATCATTAACTCCTCTTTAATTTTCCTTCTAGATCCTTCTTATAACGGCCGTTAGTGCATTTAACTGGATTTCTTTGCATCTTTAGTCCTTTTTGTCACTTTTGGTCCTGAAATGAATATTACACAACAAATAGGCAAACTTTGCAATATTCCATGTGTTAATGTATATTTTTAGTGTATTTTCGAGGGATAATTTATGTAAATTTGGAGCATTATCAGTGGCGTGTGATCTAAAAAGCAAAGAGGACACATTGGTTTATTCTCTGATATGATAGATAATTATCAATTAGTGACTTTCAAGTTTGAAGATTTGTCTTTGCATATTGGCGGATTTCTTCAACAACTAATTATGCTCGGTTTAATGTTTTTGCTTTTGTTGCATGTTTATGCTTGTTGCTGTTTGAAGATCACTCTCCGCTTGATGTTGGATGTATTCATCAGCAATTTATTACTGCTTTGATGTTTTTAGTTTTTAATTCAATCCGAGCTTTTGCGATTTGGTCGCTCAGATTGCGGGGGAGTCTTAGAAAATAAATAGGCCCAAGCCCGTTTGTGGGTTTAGGGTTTATAGGGTTTCATATGTAGTTACCATTATAAATTATGAATCAATAAAACATAACACAGGGTTTCATTGTCTTAACCAACAGTGGGTACACTGAGGTAATAATGAGCAAAGGGTTTGTAATTTTAGTTATAACAATAGCAAAAAGATGATTAGTTATAATAATGGTGGTGGTGGTTATGGGTGTGATATGTATGGATATGGGTCTTATTAGTGGTTAATGGGATGTTTGGTAATAAAATGTGATTAGTATGTGATTTTTTGGTTAATGGTTTAAGGGTTTCTTATGGTAATGCTTATGTTTTAGGTTTTATTTAATCTTATTTGGGATTAAAGAAATCTTGCAGATCTTGTTTTGTGATTATATATATGAAATGAAATCATCCTCTGTTTTATGATATGAAATCACAACTTCGTTTTAGTTTGCATATTTCTTGTTTTAGATAATTATGCAATGATTTCTTGTAAGTTTCATGAGAAATGATATTGTAATATTAAATATGTTAAAAAAGTCTAAACATCATTTTGCTGCAATGCTGGAAGCCTGAGAAGTTATGATTTTCTAACATGTCCGAAATTTAGCTAATGTTGTTATGATAATATGTTGTTGTTAGCCTTATATAATAGTTAATTTGTCGATTGCCTATAACTTACAACAATCGTTGGGTTTCAAAAATAAAATGAAATGAAACTATATATGATTCAAAGTTTTGCCCATGATGTTTTGGTTATTATATACATATACTATGTGTGGAATAAAACTATATCGTTTTGACATAGTTTGTTACAGTTGTGCTACAGTAACCGGCTCATTGGGCTCCTACTTTGGGCCGACCCATTTAACAATTTTTTTTTTCTTTAACTATACAACTTAAAAAAAAAATTGTTTGCCACAAAATAGGAAACAAAATTACAAAAGTACTTATTTATTCAGATCAAAAAATATCCGCGACATGAGACCAAACACATAAGCCCATATAAAAAAAGAAACTATTGAACCAAAATAATAAAAAAAAAAATTTTTTTTGCTCGGCACAAAATAAGAAAAAAACTTACAAAAGTATTGACTTATTCAGATCAAAAAATACCCACGACATGACGCCCAACACATAAACCCATATAAAAAAATAATATTGAACATGAGACCGGAAAAATAAAGCCGCACAAAATACAAAAAAATAAAATAAAAAATTTAACGGCCCGCATCAACGCGCGGGCAATCATGGTTAACACATATTTACCCAAATCTTATAAAATTATATTAAAAAAACCAAAATACCAAAAAAAACTTTAACCACATAATTTTTAAAAAATTAGCACACGCAAACCACACTTATAAAACTTTGAAATCTTACCACACAAATTTAAAAAAAAACACTCACGTCTGTAATAAAAGAAACACCGCCTCGCAGCAACGCGCGAGCAACTATGCTTGTTGTTATAATTTAATAAAAAACTTTCACAAAACGATCTGGATGATTGACCAATCATATTTTATCATAATTGCTTTTTCTCATTTTCACAATTTATATTTCATTGCCACTTCATTGTGCGAGTGTTTTTGTATATTATATCAGTAATCCTAAACAACAATTTCCAACCGTTTGCAATCACTCTTTGATCTTTTCAAGTTCTATTTTGAAAGTTACACGAAACACTTAACACGATATCACATATCGTTAATTGTTGCCACGAGGAATTTTTGTTGCTATACACGGGTGCTCGCCTAGTTTGGTTAATAGGTGGTTTGAATTACACTACGGAGTATTTTGTAAGTAGGTTATTTTCAAAGAAAAATAAGTATAACTTTCTCTTAACTTTGATTGTCAAACATGTCTTTTGTTAGAACACCGAATGTGGTAACATTCTTTTGACGAAAAATAATACTTGAACCACAGTGGCAACACTGAAAATTTATAACTGCTAAAACACACACACATCTACATATTAATCACAACAACATTCGAGAATAATATTAGAGGATAGGTTAGTAGGCCCGAGCCCGTTTGTGAGCTTAGAAACCGTTAGGGTTTCACCTCATATCAGAGACCAAACTCTAACCCTCTCCCTAATTATACACAGCCTACCAACACCGAACCCTAAAAAGCATATTGTTCCAAGAAAAAAAACATCGTTGGTGGATACCAGTCCCCAAAACTCCTAAAAAATTTCAACATATCCAAACAAACAAACCCTTTTATCATCATCAACCAATCATGCCTAAAAAATACGCAAATTGGTCTCCATATGACAACAATGAAGGCTCATTAACCAGGTTGCTCGTGAGATATGGGTGTGTGAATGTGATGGTGGAAATGTGCTTGTTAGCAACGACTTTAGGCTCATTATTCAGGTTGCATGTCAGATTGGGATGTGAAAGTTATTGGTGCTTTATGGTTTGCGTTTTTTTTACGGCGGCGGCTTGGTCAAGATTTTCGGCTGGTTGTTTGCGTTTGCGAGGGAGAAGGTTTTGTGATTCGTCATTGGTGGTTTTGGTGTTGACTTCTGCCATGGCTTTTACTCTATCATAGTTTAGTTATCTATAGTTTGTTTTTATTTATTTAGTTAAGAAAAGACACTTTAGTTTATCCTGGTCTGGGATACTTTGGTTTATCCCATATGAAAAATTGATACTTTGGTTTATCCTGGTTCGGGATACTTTGGTTTATCCCGTATGAAAATGAGGATACTTTGGTTTATCCTGGTTTGGGATACTTTGGTTTATCCCGTATGATACATTGGGTTATCAGTTCGTGACTTTTTGCTTTGAAGATCGGTCTCCGCTTGCTGTCGGCTGTCTTCATCAAATAACTAGTTATTGCTTTAATGTTTTATTTTGTTTTCTGCTCTAGTCCGATCTTTCGTGATTTCATCACTCGAACTGCAGAGAAGTATTAGAGGATAGGTTAGTAAGCCCAAGCCCGTTTGTGGGCTTAGGGTCCGCTAAGGTTCCATCCCATATAATCTCTATAAATTGTCGCTTAATAATACATAACAACCAACATGTTTATTCCATGTCTAACAAATAACACCAAAAACCGGTGTGGTAAATTTGACGTTATTATACAATTAATGCCTAAATGAAGTTGTGGACTTGTCACCTGTGCTAGCGAATGCTCTTGGTAATGATGTTTTAATATGTTTAACAGTAATGCATATTCAATCTTTGTAGCTCCTATTCACTATTTTATCCGTAGAATATTAGGAGCAAACTTAACATATATTAGGGATTTAATTGTACATTGTAATTTAGATTACGATTATAGTATAACTAGGAGTAGTTAAGCTTACCTTGCAAGACAATGATGTTTCCTATTTGACTTAGGATAAGTTTCTACCTCCTTAAACATCGTAGAGTTTAGACTACAAATAGAAATAAAATCAAATAAGAAAAAGATAAAAGACTAGACAAAAACTCAAAACAAATTAGGCTATTAACTTTTCGAAATCAAAACCAAAGGACCTCAAAACGATCTTATTCTAGTCGTGAGACGAAATCTGACAGCTGATTGCTCACTATGAATAACCAGCTCTTCAAAATTCTTAATTATATCGATTTCTTGTAAAAGCACTAGAGTGACTAAATGTTAAAGCCACTTTGATGGATCTTTTATATAATAAAAGAATTACATCATTTCCGAGTATTTTATGAGATTTGATCTTATAGAAATGTTTTTTGACCAATCAAAACGCTTGATTTTATAAAAATATATGTGTCAAATTTATGAAAACAAAAACTTAAAAAAAAGGTGGTAATTAATAAAACTTTAATTGTTGAATTTTAAATAAATAAAATGAAGTTAAGTGTAAATTTAGAAGTTTTTATGTTTTTTAAATACTTCAAAAAATATAAACAAATAACCGCTTAGACTTTGTATCCCTGGACTTTATATTTTAAAAATACAGCATATATGTTGTTTTAAAAATACAACATGTATATGCACAATATTATTAATATCAAAATAAAAGCATGAATTATTGTGTGTATAAATAAATAGACAATATTGTATGTATACGAACAATTGATGCGGTCGTTGTAAACGCACAAAGTTTTACAACTCTTTAGGCAGAGTACCTAACCGTTGTAGTGTAGTATAGGCAAGACTCGGGGGGTTGTTATCGTTCTCTAGAGGAATAGCGTGTGAAGGTTCGAACTAAACGTAACTAGGGTCTAAGGGTTGAAAGAAGATTATTTTTGTATTTTTATATTTTTATGAAAGCAATTAAAATCTAGAGTTTGAAGGGGGTTTTGGTTTTAAACTAATTAAACTAATAAATTAAATTAAATCTAAACTAATGTGGAAACTCTTATAGGTAAATAAATGTGTTTACTTAATCATGCATTAATCCTTAGTTTGCTTCTCCTAATTATATTCCCCGTCACCCTTGTGATGCGATGTGTAAGTATTTCCTAATTCATATACGAATTACACGAACTCGTCATCTATGTAATATTTCGTTAAGGCAACGCACAAGTAAGATAATATGAAGACTATCAAAAGGCCCCTAAGAGTACATTACATGCATTAAAATACTTAAAAGGTGATCAACCATATAAGGTAATATAGTATGAAGACTGTTGCCGATGATATCCTTTCTACACAATCACGTTTCCCTATACGTCTTCGCAAGCAATTAAGAAGCTAGTTTTCTAGAGCCTAACGCCCACATCCATCAACAAGAAGCAATATTAAAAGGATCTACAAACTAAGTTTCATGCAATCATAAGTAAACATTAATAGATCTAGCCTAGCATGTTAAAGAGAAGCGAAGAACAATGATTAATCAGACAACAAGACATATTGAAAGATTAAAGGGATAGAAGATCTTCACTTGATTATAACATGGAGTTTAGGTTAATATAAGAGGGTTAAGGAATCCTAAAGTCGACCTAAAACCTGATAAAATTAGTACTCTAAATATGACTCTCGAATCCCACAAGTTCCACACTTAAAACCATAATTATGAGTTTGTATATATAGAAAACAATCGCGACGGCGTCGCTTTATAACTGTGACGCCGTCGCTCCGTCAAATCTTCTAGGGCTTCTTTAAGTCGGTTACGTTCTGGACATCGTCCAATATTTCTGGTCGCCGGAGCTTGCATATCCTAACGACGTCATAGAAATCCTCCCCCCCCCTGACGCCTTGTCGCCATTAGTGTGTATGCAGTTTTGTCTTGCATATCCGACGGCGTCACTAGAAATCCTAACTCCGTCTTCATGTAAAGTGGCAATCTTGTCCCGTTTCTTCCCAAATTGAGTCCAAGTCATGCGTATTTCCTCTAAATGTCATCTAAGTGCTAAAAACACAAAAAGAAACTATTAAGCACGTATTTGAGAGATATTTGCATGATTTAGGGGTTAAATGACCCCGAAAAAGTATATAAAATGACACCTCATCAAATACTTTTCCTCAAGCAAATGGGCTTTTCTACCTAGACAATAGCAATTCATGGCACAACTTACTCTTCATAGATAATTCATGGCACAACCAATTAGACTTTGTAATTAAAAGCACGGAGATTAAATACTAGCACCTCACATAAGTGTTTGGATTCTCTCTTTCTCTCGGGTGTATAATGAATTATAACAATATAGGAAACGGAAAATTAACACTCATTACCTGTCATAGCATATAAATTACCATAAGCTTGGTAAAGGATCAAACCTCCACCGCATTGACGTAAGCACCTAGGAATTACTATCAAAGAGGTCTTTAAAGGGTTGTGATGTATGGGTGTAAGTTAAATGAAAATGAAAACGACAGGAAAATATTTGGGTGACTTTGGGGTGGATTGGGGTGGTGGTGAGTTAATTAATATACAATAATACATGCAAAGGTGTTGCTAAGCCAAGACTTGAACACACTAGGACTAAGATATACAAACTCTACATCAAACTCTTTTTTTTCTTTTCTGACACTATCTTGACATAAACATAAACATAAGCAAGATGACAGCCTATACATTTTTTTTCTTCTTTTTTATATTTTTTTCCGATTTTCTTTTTCTTTTCTCTTTTTTTTCGTACACTTTTGCCCTGCCATCTACTGAAACATAATAATACATGACTTGGGGTTTATAGACACACCCCTAGACTTAAGTTTTTTTATACTCAATGACATTAACTAATCTAATGACCCGAATTGAAAGGATCAACAAACACAAAGTGTATTAAGTACGTATAGGGGTAATAAATTGACTTCTTCCTCATTTCTTCATAAAATAAAAACTACCATAAATCTCAATCGTCCCAAAACTGTATACACTGATAAAAGACTCGACTTATCAACCATGTACTCAAGCAAATAATTAATTGGGTTAATAACAATAATGTACTAAAACGAGTACTTACTAGGAAGGTTAAGGCGATTTGGGTGAAACAATTGGTTAAGGGTGTAAACAATGCTCTTCATTAATAATCCGGAATCTACCAAAAAATTACGAGAACCATGAAAATGATAGGCTCAGAGGGGTGTGCTAGGGGTATCTTGCACTAAAAATAAGTGCATAGCCCCTAGACTTAAGTTTTTTTATACTCAATGACATTAACTAATCTAATGACCCGAATTGAAAGGATCAACAAACATGGAGTGTATTAAGCACGCATGGGGGTAATAAATTGACTTATTTCCCATCTCTTCATAAAATAAAAACTACCACGAATCCCAATCGTCCCAAAACTGTATACACTAATAAAAGAATCGACTTAGCAACCTTATACTCAAGAAAATAATTAACTGGGTTTACAAATGAGATAACAATAATGTACTAACAACGAGTACATACAAGGAAGGCTAAGGAGATTTGGGCGTAACATTTGGTGTGGGTGTAAACAATGCTCTTCATTAATAATTCGGAATCCACCAGAAAATTATAAGATCCGCGAAAAGGATAGGCTCAGAGAGGTGTACTAGGGGTATCTTGTACTAAAAATGTGTGCATAGCAAGGGTGTGGGGATAGTTATATGATCGAGGTGACCATAATAACAAATACAGGTTTAAAACAAGGTTTATCCTAGTGCCTCTTATCATTTAGCAAATCCTAATCACACGAATGCGATCTCACTTAGCAGCATCAGGATGAATCACTAAAACAAGTTCTAGAATTTAATATACTACCGGTACACTCTCATATAATTTTAACCGATATCAATGCTCCAGAAAAAAAACAAAACCACATATGCACGATCAAATCCATGAACGCGACATATATGATTGCTCATTTCTTAACTCGAGCAAGCTAAAGGTAAAACTATCTTAAGCACCAAAGAAGGGTGCTTGAATTCCTAAAGATATAGGAGAGAACCTCACATTTTTTGGGTGGAATTTGTTTGAGTGGTAGGGTTTTTGTGCTAGTCATATAACTCCTATCCACGAGACGCTATTAATACTAAGTTTTCATCGGTATGTACCATAAAATTTTTAAATTTGGGTCAAAATTACCTTCTACGCTACGTTTCAGTATATTACTCATATTTTTAAGGACAAAGCAAAAGCAAATGAAGAAATAGTTTCTAAGGCTTTATTTCCCCCTACACTTATTTTAAAAATTATCCCCAATGTTCTTAAAAGTACCCGAAAAACAAATAAAGGGGAAAAAAGGCAAAAGAAACTAGTATTCCCCTGGTTTTGCTCAATATTGGAGAAGAAACAAATGATCCCGGCTAAATCGTCATCCAAGAATCGTCCACATGAAACTCCTAAGAACTTCCGGGCTATCCTCATCAAATATAACCTGCAAATCAAAGACCAGAAACAACTACACCTGGCTTAAAATCGGCGGGATAATAATATACAACATAATTGTTTAGGGTTTTGACACTATGAAAGCAATAAAGATAGGATGAATGTACTAATGTAATTATGGTTTTCTGCAAGTTTTAGGAAAATTACAAATTCTGGAAATTGTAAAGAAGTAATTTTTCAAAAATTAAAAAACTACGAAATTTACTGAAGCTAGAGACGCGACGCCGTCAGGATTAATCCTGACGCCGTCTCCAGAGTCTGTAACCAATTTTTTTTTATTTCTTAAGAATTTCTGCACGCAAATCCTATTAGTTATTTCCTGAAAAAATACTGCATAAACCACGAGAATGATTAGTACAATCATATGACTCTAAACATGACACAAGACACAACACGAATTAATCTAAATTATTTATTCAAGATGTTTGAAATGGTTCTCAGAAACCAGATGTTTTCCTTTACAATTCATTTAATGTAAAATACATTTGATTGCAATTAAAACGAAGTTAAAGACAAAACAAAGCATGATCACATAATTCAAGCATATAAAAACAAACGATAAAGAATTAAAACACACGACACTCTTAATATGCAGAAAAATAAAAGATTGGGTTGCCACCCAAAAAGCGCTTTTGTTTATTTAACGAGTCTTGTAGCTAGACACGGAGTCACACTCTTTATGTGACTCCGTCGATGCACACATGTCCACGGATGAGCCATTCCCTTCATACTTTCATCAACTTGGTATTCAGGACCTAGATTTAAATAATTCTTATACATGAACTTATTTTTCTCATGGGAATACCTAAGTCCGCCCATTAAATTTCATTGGCTAAGTTATAATATAGGTGGGACCTTGCTCCAATCAAAGTTCTTAAGTCTAGGTATCGTGCGAGGCATCCGAAAGGTGTATGTGTTAAAGATCCTAGTGAATGAGATCAACCTCTTAACACAATCATATTTTAATTGACTAACAGCTCTAAAGGGTCTTCCCATTACAACATATGCCATGTCGCTCACAATAAACTCCCTTATGTCCTCTAATACAACAAAGTCCGTAACATAGGTAAAACTTCCAACGAACACATAACCATCCCTAACAATGGCTACTAAGTTTCTTCCCGTGCTTTCAAGTCCCTCTACCATTATAGTGTTATAAGCCTTACGTGTAATAATGTTCATTGGCAGTTACCGACTGTATCTTTTACACAACCACGTTTCCCTAGACGTCTTCGCAAAGACATATTGAAAGATTAAAGGATAAAGAACTTCACTTGATTAAAACATGGAGTAATAGGTGGATACAAAAGGGTTTGAGAACCTTAAAAATAACCTAAAAGCTGAGAAACATCGGCTCCCTAAGATACCCTACGAATTCTCCCAAGTTCCACCCTTAAAACCCTAATTATGAGTTTGTATATATAGAAAAACAATCGCGACAACGTCGCTTTATAATTGCGACGCCGTCGCTCCGTCGACTCTTCTAGGGCTTCTTTAAGTCGGTTACATTCTGACGCCGCCACAATAATCCTGACGCCGTCGCTTGCATATCCTGACATTGTTACAAGAAATCTTGACGCCGTCTCCACAGTCTGTATGCATTTTTTTTAGCCTCTTCGTTTAAAGTTGCAACCTTATCTCGTTTCTTCTCAAATTAAGTCCAAGTCACGTGTATTTCCTCTAAATGCCATTCAAGTGCTAAAAACACAAAAAGAAACAATTAAGCATGTATTGTAGATTTATTTGAATGATTTAGGGGGTTAAATGACCCAAAAAAGTATATAAAATGACACCTCATCAACAACTCATGTTTTTCCTCTTTATGAGTTTAAGTAAGAATATCTGAAAAAAGTATTTTTACTATATGCGTTAAATAAGTACTCATTGTTATTATATTTTATAAGTTTATCACATGCATACACGAGTTTTAATATTAAGTACGGCTATTATTAACACACAATAATGTAGTTGACAAACATGGGGATTAGCATTCTTCGTTTAATATGGTAGAAAACATTTATTATAACTGTTAAAATTGTTTAAATTAAGAGAAACCCGCATTCATAATTATTGAAATAATGATAAACAACACCTTCAATGTGCAAATACGAAAACATTTGCAAAATTAACACTTAATTAAAATTTAATGTCTAAACCCCGTGTGTGCACAAGTATTAAAACTAGCGGTGATATATAGAGATTAAATGTTTCGACTCTTTTTTGCACATTGGCTAACTTTTTAGCTCTAAATCCGGACCACATTACTCGATTCGATTCAATCTGGTTCGAAAACGATCTATTCATAGCTTGTTAAATACATGGCTTTGGCTTAGTTGGTACTCAATTTTGAAAAAAATTATTGGCCCACCGAAAAGAGATTTTATGGATAAAAAATCTTTAGCTTTGGCTTTGTCTCGGCTCCAGTTGATAAATATACAAGGTAGACAATGACTGTCAAATGACACCCGGAAATCAAGGTGTTCCCGTCAATATACACAATTTTTTTTGTAAACTATACTAGACTATAGACCCGCGAGTTTCGCGGGTGTCAATAAAAGATTTGTGCTATAAGTAAGATAAAGTTTATAACGATAAAAAAAAAGGTAATTTAACATGTTTCTATTTGTTGGATATGCTATATATGTTAAATTACAAAGCAACATGCATAATCTTAAGTATACTTTTGTCTTATTATCCTAATGTGTATTAAAAAGACGTTAAAGGAATTAATGACTAAATATATCAAGCTCTATAGATTGTGTTTTGCAAATTGCATACTGATGATACCTATTAAAGTTTTTTTTAGAAAAGCAACATTTATAGAAGAAACAAAGTACAAGAATACAAAGAAAAGGCACCCAACTCTTTAACAAGACAATAAAAAGTATGGGCCCAAACAAAAACTACAACACCAACAAACAAAACCTACGCAAACTAAAAACAAAAGACCTAAACAAACACTAGCACTGACCCACAGTGACCTATCCCAAACGACCCAAATGGAAAAAACAAATACAAATGTGGTTCCCAACATGCCAAGACAGGGAGCAATCAAGGACAAATAGCATACAAGAAATGACACACTCACAGCTAATCCCATGCCATTAAACCACAAAACTGCCAACCTTAAAAGTTCAGCAGCCTAACATGCGAACCTGATAACACATTGACCTGAAACTACAAATTTGAATAAGCAAAGCAAACCAGGCCACTGTATTAGAACACATACAGAACCGTTGTAGCAGAACACATTCAAAACTACAGTAGTAGACACACAAGTAGATCCCATACTTTTATTCTACAGAAAAATGAAGCTGTAGACTGAAGAAACACCAAAGTCACTGATAACCATAAAATTTCACAGAATTGACACTGGAACTCGATCGAAATTACTGTAACCGAACTTTTAAAGGCTCCATTAACCATTGTTGCCAATCTATCCCTTTATATTTGATTGATCTTCTAACAATCCATTCAAAGCTTTTGAGTTGAATATCTTGAACGATTTTATTGGTACTTGAGACTTTATTACCGAACACACGTGCATTTCTTTCTTTCCAAATGAAGTACCCGGTTGACCATATAACCACTTGCCCAACGCGAGATAAGTAAGAGGGCATATTAACGCCTCCATTGGATGAGAAAAACTCATCAATGGAAAACGCGTTAGCGCACCCCACCTTCCACCAAGAAAATACTCTTTCCCATATATTCCTCGCTAAATCACAAGTGACCAAGCAATGAGCACAAGTTTCCACAACATCATTGCAACTAGGACAAAGAACCGAATCCAAGTCGATGCCTCTTCTATCAAGCTCCACACGTACCGGAAGTCTTCCTTTGAGCGCCCTCCACACGAAAATGTTTACTTTTTTAGGCACCAAATTATTCCAAAGCGTTTCTTGTCCTCCACCATCTCTGTGTAGAATCTTTTCCTCCACCAATCTAGCTAACTCTTTAACCGTAAACTCACCATCTTCACCAAGCGACCATCTCCATCTATCCTTATAATTAGAATGAATAGTGACATTTTGCACAACTCGAACAAGCTCATCCAACTCCCTACTTACTCTACCCCTAATGTTTCTAACCCATTCCCATTTCTAACACCAAACATCATTAACCCACGACCCCTTATCTAACATACTACCCTCCTTCCTCAGATATAAGTGGTAAAGCCTATGAAATCTATCACAAAGCCTCCGATTATCAACCCACTTATCTAACCAAAACCTAATATCTCTCCCATCACCCAACTCCCCGACACAAGATGAAGAAAACTCTATCCCCATTCCATCAATCTCCTCACCGATCCTCACAATATCACTCCAAACCCCTCCACCTATCCCTCTCCCATCCAAAGCCCTAACCTCCCCCAAACCCCCACTAGACCCATGAATGCTTATAATCACCTTAACCTATTAACTCCTGCCCTCTCTCCTAAACCTCCACCACCACTTACCTAATAAAGCTAAGTTTTTTTACCCTTAAAGACCCAATATTAAGCCCCCTCCCCAAATGAAGCAATAGATGAATCTCATTTTACCCAAAAAAGTTTTTTACCCTCCCCGAACCTACCCTAAAAGAAATTTTTTCATATTCTCTCAAGTTTTTTTATAACACTCAAAGGCACGCGAAACATCAAGAACTAATACAATGGCAAGCTACCAAGAACCGATTTAACCATTGTTAGACGACCCTCGAAAGACATCGTTTTCGCTTTCCAATCAGTTAACCTATTTTTGAATTTCTTAACCACGGGGCCCCAAGCCTTCACCCTTCTCATGTTCTCACCAATTGGTAACCCCAAGTACGTAAATGGAAATTCCCCAATACCGCACCCCATCCAATTTGCCATATCCGCCAAATCTCCCTCAGTGACTCCAATACCATAAATCTTACTTTTGTTATAGTTTACCTTCAATCTGGATACCTCTTCGAAGCATTTGAGAATGCACATAAGAGATTTAGAATTGTCCTTATTCCACTTTCCAAAAAAATAGTATCATCTGCATATTGTAAGTGTGAAACCGTAACATTACTTGCACCAACCAACACTCCTCTAAATATACCTTTTCCACCGCCTCAGTTACAATCGCATTTAACCTTTCCACCACCAAAATAAACAGAAAAGGAGATAACGGATCGCCTTGTCTAACCCCCCTCTCTAAACCAAATTCCTCCGAAGGTGGCCCGTTAACCAAGATGGACATAGAAGACGATCTAAGGCTTATATCAACCCATTTACACCATTTTTATCCGAACCCCATTCTTTTCATAATATCTAATAAAAATCTCCAATTAATACTATCATATGCCTTCTCAAAGTCCACTCTGAAAGTCAATCCTTTTTTTTCTTTTTCTCCAGGAACTCCATTGTCTCGTTAGCTATAAGAACCCCATCAACAATAAACCTACCTTTTATGAACGCATTTTGAACCTCCCCTTCCACCTTCCTCACTACCCGCTTAACCCTTTCCGCTAACAACTTTGCAATAATTTTGTAATAGCACCCTATAAGGCGAAAATTGCCTAACCCTATAGGATCTGGCACCTTTGGAATAATGGTGATGAAAGAAGCATTACAACCCCTTGACACCTCCATTTTTACCCAAAACCACTGAATCGCGTTTAAAAGCTCCTGTTTAATGATGTTCCAAACTTTTTGAATGAATTTAAAGTTGAATCCATCAAGCCTCAGAGCTTTATCCCCACCGCAACTGCAAATTGCTTCCCATACTTCCTTTTCACTAAGCTTCATTTCCAGCATCCGAGCCTCTTCCATTGATATTTCTTTAAATTTGTTACAACAAAAGATCAGACGCGTCTTCCCACACTCGGAAAATAGATTTTTGTAATGCCTAGCCATCTCCGCCTTTATAATTTTCGGATCCTCGCTCCACAACCCGTTAACAACAAGACCTCTCAAGTTGCATTTGTTGTTCCTCCTCCTCGCATGTGAATGAAAGAATGTTGAGTTTTCATCACCCTCAACATCCCACCTAATTCTAGATTTTTGTCGAAGCATGTTACTATATTCCTTTTCCTTATCCTCCCATTTGATTCCTAGCCCCCAACCTTGTGGCCTGCTCACCATCACTTAAAACCCTTTTTTCCGCATCTACCTCCCATCTTATTGCTTCATTCCTAAGACTTTCCTCTTTTGCTTTATGCCCCCCAAACCTATCCCTACTCCATACCCTTAGGCTTGCCTTAATATTTTTTAGTTTATCTCGAAATATACAATATGGCCGAGAGCCCCTTACCTCTTTCTTCCAAGCTTCTTCCATGACATGGGTAAAATCCGGCTCTTCCATCCAAATGTTGAAGATCCTAAATGGCTTTGGTCCGAAATCCAACTCAACATCCTTTATCACGATTGGACAATGGTCTGATGGCTTTCCATCCAAAGCAACAACTGAGAGATTACCCCATAAATCGTTAAACCTTTCATTCAACAAGAACCGGTCTAACTTGCTAAATTTTAACCCATCGTCGCTCACCCTAGTGAATTTCCTCCCCCCCCTTCCTTTCCTATCTCCCCCATTGGAAATCTCGACTAACATCAATCGCATTAATAAAAACGTTAAACTCCCACATTTCCTTTTTGTTCACTTGGAATTAAATCTATCATTGAAATCTCTACTAACCTCATCGCATTAAGTCCCCGAAAATACACCATGCCCCAAGCCATCTACTCATCAATCCTATCAACCTATCCCACAACGAAGTTTTTTGTCCACTCACGTGTGGCCCATAAATACATACCAAAAACACATCCTCGTTCTTCCCTTTCCATGACCCCTTAATCGCGATAAACCTCTCGTCCCCGATAGCCTCCTTACACTCAAAAACTCTCGTGTCCCAAATAAGCAAAATACCCCCTGAATTCCCATTTGCAGGCAATTGAGAATACCCATAACCCTGACCCCCCCATAAATCCTCTACCTATAAATCATCAACCACCCCACTTTTTGTTCCTTGAAGCCCAATAACATCAGGATGTTCATCCTTAATCATCGATCTAATCCAAACTTTTATCCTGCTCTCCCCCATACCCCTCACATTTATAGATATCATCTTCATATTAAATACAATAAGGAAACGAACACGAAAAAGACAAAGTACCAAAAAATTAGTGCGTCTGCTGAGCAGCAGACTCATCATCCTTGTTTTCATCTCTACCAAGTTCTTTTTCCTTTTCTTCTTCCTCGGCTCTTGTCCATGACACCCCTATCA
Source organism: Tanacetum coccineum (assembly GCA_026074375.1). Taxonomy (NCBI): domain Eukaryota; kingdom Viridiplantae; phylum Streptophyta; class Magnoliopsida; order Asterales; family Asteraceae; genus Tanacetum; species Tanacetum coccineum. The sequence goes on from BQNB010032794.1 coordinate 22,798, forward strand.
ACTCCCCAATTTCCTTTACTTGTTCAATGCTCACCTTACAACTCTGATTGTCAACACCTCCTTCCATATCGCACCCAAATCAAAAAATCCCATTACACTCACTTTGCACTTCATGGTACTCTTTATAGACATCTAATATCCCTTTCCTATTTTCTCTTAATCCTACAACCTCGTTTTTTTTCCACCTCCATGGCCTTCATGACACTCCTACTAATTTTCTTCTTACCTTCACTATTCTCCTCGTTCTTTTTCCCCTGATTAAAGATCATCTCAACCTCAATTCTGAACATCCTCTCATCACTAGCTTTTCTCTTTTTTCTCAACCTATCACCCCCGCTCCCCACCAAACTAGAGGGGGAAACCTCGCGTTTATCTTTTCTGTTTATCATACAATCTTGAACCAAATCCTCTGCTTTGTTCCCTTCTCGACAACCATAGTAATTTTTTCTATTCTTTATACCATTTTTATTCATTCCCTTAATAATACTACTACTGCCACTTATTTCATTTGGGCCATTTTTTCTAAAACTCCCTTTGTTACCCACTATATCTTTAGTCGGCCCAATATGTGTTCCCAAGAATTTAGGCCCCTCTCTAAGCCCACACTCGTTATTGCTTGACCCGTTTCTATTTGTAGCATCGTTTATGATATATTTCCCACTAGCCAATGTAAACTCCCTTTTTGATGGCTCCTTAGTTATCAAATCACCCTCATTATCCCTTGTTTCCTTTTCGATCCCATCCCCATACGCCTTTTTACTTTCCCCATGCTTCATAGCCTTGAAACTATCATAGTCCTCTTCGAAAGTCTCGCTCACCTTTGTTTCACGTAAAAACCTTGATCCTTCGTCTTCCCCACCATCTCGGTCACCAGACTCCGTCGCGTGCTCATTACCTCCTACGTCCACTACCCTTGTCTCGCCTTTGTCTTCTTCTTCACTTGACTTAACCTCCTCATTGTCATATTTACCCTCCTCGTCTTCATCCGCGACCTTCATCACATTTTCTTCCTTTTGATCATCGATTCTCACGTCCTGTTGTCCTATTTTCACAACGTCCTGTATATCCATAATGGATATATCCCTGACTTCTTCCACAACACTTACCTTGTGAGTTCTTCCTTTCACAGTCACAATAAGCACTTCCTTTATCAACCACTTGTTAATAGTGTGTATATGGACCTTGCCATATGTCAAATTTTGATTTCCTTCCAACCTACAATTATGCATTGCCAAGATCGACCCATGAACGATAGCTATCTTTTTGAACAAACCTTCTCCCCAACATGAAATTGGGATCCCAAGAATATTGATCCAAGTTAGCCTACCTGCTGTTTTATCAAAGCTATCCCCCTCCTAAGCTTATGCATCCACCTCCTCAAACCATGCTCTTTGTCGTTTAACACGTTCATCACCGTATCTTTATTCTCCATCACCACCATGACTTCATGTCCTCCTAACAGTTTTATATCTATCTCTCCGAGCCCTTGTTCCTCATATAGAACCGATAGCTTCGATAAGAAACACAAAGCTTTCACCTCTCCCACTACACTCCTGCCTATCAGACCGCTATTAATATCGTTTTCTTCAACCTCAATGGTTCTCCCATTAAACTGCCCATCTCTATTTGTGATGTTCCCTACCTTCGTGATATCCCGTAACCCTTTTCCAGATGACTCTTTTTCTTTGTCTGCTTTAACTTTTGTATGCCTGCCATTAACCACGTCCACAAATCTACGGTTATTACATTTATATCTATTATTTCCGTGACTGTAACCTCCCCCCATGGAAGAGCCTTTGCCACTATTCTCATGTCTTCCATTGATATCCCTCACTCTTACATTTGCACTTTGTCTTCTATCGTAAGCCACATACACTCTCAACCATGACTCCCAAATTTTGATTTTTTGGAGCTGTCCCAACAGCCCTTCAACGTCTCTAACGGATTTGTACCGCACAAACCCGTATCTCTGACCATTACGCAGCCTTCTCTGCGCCATAAACATGTCAAAAACGATGTCGTATCTCTTAAAAATCATCCACAATCTACCCATTCCCTACTCCTCCGGGAAGTTGAAAAACATAAACGATATTGACGAGTTACGTTTCCCACCGATGTAATTAGATCCTAGTTGCTTGCCATTGTATTGTTCTCTAGTTCCAACGTGCCCTATTCTCACTTTCTCACAGTGTTTCTCTCTCACACACTTCATATTTTCTCTTTGATCCCCATTAAAGTTATATCACCTAACTATACATCGACCTGCTCTTCATAAAAAACCTCACAAGATTATTAACAACTTAAGTGTTGTGTCGTGTATATGAAAAAAAGGGATTTTCAATAAATGCATTATTTTCTACAGAAGTTACCCATTAAAATAAGCAAAAATTTTCGCAGTGACCCATTGGAATATGTGTAATCCAGGAATAACCCTGAATTTTTTTTTCGATATGACCTTCTAGATCGCGCAGCTTGGGAAGCGATCTACTTTTGGACACGTGTCACCGTATTATTCGTTTGGGAGGATGTCACTACAACCTGCGCTGGTCCATCTCAAACATTGTTCGCCATACAATAAAGTCGAAGTGCTAATCTAATCCTTTGTATTATCATGCGTCCTACGCTACTACGCTATATTGACCCGCAAAAACGATCAGTGTCGTATGTCTCTCGAGAAGTAATCAGTAAATACTCAATTCAGTCATCGACTTCGCATGCTCGTCCTGTCCGTGGGAAATTTGACTCAAATCCACATCTACAGACATGTAGTATTTAGACTGACGTTACTGTTGCTTGCCATGTCGTCACGCGGTACATTGTAGATTCTCGATACTTGTTGTGCGCTCGATATATTGCTGCACTGTGTCTCACATCAGTGTTCCAGTACGTCTGCCCTGACTTGTCATGCCTCATTATTTACTATCTAGCTGTTTGCATCTCCACTTCCAACACTGTCATATAGTTTCTCTAGAGTGATCCCCCCCCCACCCCCCCCCCCCCCTACCTATACACTCCGCACTGCTCTACCAAAACATCATATTCTACGTCTCGATGTATCTCTCTCTCACATAATAAACCTGAGAACAAATCTCGACTTAGCTCTAAACTCTATCCCTACTCCTCCTTCACAGTGCAAAAACTTCAGATCCTAGAATCTAAGCAAACTCATAAATATAATACTCAAGCTGCGCTATCGTCCATACGCTCGTCCTCCCCTCCATAAGTCACCCAGCACACCAACCTGTATGTGTTCATCACCTTAACAAAATTGTCACACTGCATACCACTCTCTTGTGCCAGTCGACGCTCAATGTGATACAAAAAAATTAAGCCGAAGTAGCGCACTACATATACACTGATAGCTCTCTCGCATTGGCGACATCCTATTGTGTCGTGCCACTGTGGCTTTATCTGACTCCCTAAGTGACATAGCTCTAGTCCCAATAGTATATAATATAGTAGTGCTGAAGAAGTAAGCCTCCCTGTTTGCACACTGCATGTCTCGACAGAGCCCACAGGACCTGCAGCCGCAGTCCCCTTGACTCATTACTCACTTGTTCGTGCAAACAGTGATGATACATATAGAAATGACGTGAATATCATAAATTCCGTCCGATTCATCGTTCACTGTCATATCAGATCCCAGTTATACGATTAACACGAATCGCCCCTGCCATCTAATATCCTGGCACGTCTATATGATGACTGGTTTGAGTTGAACTCTCTATATTCAATGCCCATACCTGAGAGACTCTCGCGTCCCCTAAATCTAGATACCACTCTTGTGTGTCCGGTAGTAGTGATAGTCGCTACTATGATCAAATTGTCGTGCGACGTCGCCGCCTAACTATAAAGAGAGGTGAACAGACATACCCTCAGTGTAGAATCGCAGATTATATCTTGTCAGAAGTGTTTATGTGCAGATAATGTGTGGCATTGTCTCTCTGATCCGTGAGTAAGACGTGCTCGCTTAAGGCGAGATCCTGTCAAAACTGTAGTGTAGATGGAGTTATTGTTGTGCTTCTTCTTGCAGATTGACTGTTGTCCTGTTGCTGTCTGCCTGTATACCGAGTCTGTGTTGAAGCCTGAGAAGAGTAAGTGTCTCTACTTAGGGACGTGTAGATACTATCGTCGTCTGTTATCGTGAGCTGTTGTAGGCGGTTTAATAGCTCTCGGAAATTACAGAGTGAGTGCATGTGGCAAAAGTTAGGCGCCGGAGTTAAAGTGGTCTATTTTCTAAGATGCTAGAGATAGAGAATATGACTATATACTACCGCGATCAAGCATCCAACTGTATCCGTCACAACTGGATCGGTAGGTACTAATTCATGTTGGCATCTCAATTAGATAGAGAAGATAATGTGTCAGGACTTGAGCTCTCCCTACCCTGATAATTGTAAGTCCCCCAGCACCTACACCGGCTCCAGCTCCTACATTCAGCATGTGAAAAGCACCAGAGTTAGTTATAGTGTACCAGAGCTCGATCACTCAGTGAAGAGAACATGTCACTGTCGAGCTTAAGAAGAGTAGAATGGAGCTATCTTACTCGTGTGTGTAGTTATGTGTATAGCCATGATATTGACGTTATAGAGAGGAACAGATGTGTTATAACACAGTAATCTCAATAGCTATATATACAGTAGAACAATTTTGATTAAACAATAGCGAAATTTTTCGCAGTAACCAATTGGAATTCGTGTGATCTAGGAATAACCCCGACAATTTTTTTTTCAAAATGACCTTTTGAATCGCGCGACATCAAACACGATTTACATTTGCATACGTGTCGTCATTTTATTAGTTCGTGAGAATAATAAAAAAAATAAATAAATAAAATGTGGATCGCGCGAGGTAGGACGCGATTTACATGTGATTATATATATATTTTTTCCAAGTCTGGTGAGGTATAAATTTAGGGTTTAGGGTATACCATGTTTTGTTTATTGAAATTCAAGATCTCGGGCATTTTTGCGTACGTATTTGGATACTCAAATGTTTTATTTAAAATTGTTTATTTGGTTATCTGTGTAGTCTTTGATGAGCTCTACTTAATTAATCAAATTTTACTAAAATTAGTTTTAATATGCATAAGATACGATTGTGAAAAGTGTGTCAGTTGGTCATTTTGTTAAAAAAAATTGAAATAATTTTAAACCTATATTTTTGCAATTATAAAAATTGAAATTGAAAGCATAAAAGTTAACGATAGTCATTAAAAAGCATTACAACATGAGAATCACTAGATCTCTAGTAGAGTACATGGCCAACCTTATTTAGACAATATGAAAACATAAAAACAACAACACACAACGAGATACATGGTTAGCAAACTGGTGTTAAGCAATAATGCTTTTACATGTCTCTGTAGTTCGTAATCAACAGTCGATTTTCTTCCATGCTCCTTAACAACTCATCTCTAATACTTTTCAAGTGTACACACTTCTTCATGTCCGCCCCTGTCATGCATCCAAGGGCGTACTTACCATAATCAATTAGGGGGTGATCGTGCAAAACCATCAGATTGTTAATTTCCACCCTACGATCCATAAACCTATCAGCAAAACGATGCATCAAAGTTTAACATTCGTTCCTCTAAAATAAGCTCTTCTTCAATCTATCGTCTGTAGTTTCATAAGGACAGTTAACCTAACGTTTTCTGGGTTACTAGCCATGGTAGAAAATGAAAAGATAAAATTAATAACTTGTGTGAATGATAAAAATGTTTGTGAGTAAGAGTCGCAAATAGTTTTCTATTGTAAACAATAAAGTTAAGAAAAAGCAGAAAATTTCAATGTTATTGTAAATCGCAAGTGTATTTAGAGTGATAGACAGCATTGTTCAATGAGATGCTTATCAAATTTGCAGTAAAAACCAATTGTATTGTCAATCATGTCATAAAACACGATCAATGGTTGTAGTGAAAAATAGCATGTTTGATGTGAGGACTTTTTTAATGCATAAAGAATAAAAAAGTATCTGATTCACGATAATCAATTAAAAAAACGTATACAAAGACCAATTAAACCACATATTATGTTAAGCAGTGCTTGACGTGCCCTCATTTGCATCCTAAGCCCTATAGTATGTTAGTGAGAGAAGAAGTTATGTGTATGAGCAACAAAATCTATTGTAGATGAAAGCTAGTTTGATTATAGGGAAATAGTATGGGAAGAATGTGTCAATAGAGTGAAATAAGTCTACAAACACTGACAAATATCGTATATTTTATAATGAGATCATTGCCAATTTCATTGATAAGTCTTTAAGATCAACGTTTAAGCCTTGTTCTTTACCATAAGAAAGTGAGGAACAAAATGTTGACATTGAAAAGACATAGTAAACACAAATTGATTACCTGACTATTAGTAACAATGATTTCTTCAAATGTTTGACCGTTGACTTTTTTTAATTTTTTCGTTTCTTCTGCATTTGATGTAGATGGCTAAGTCATTCTTGTCGTTGTCTTTTTTGTTCTTCTGAAATGATACCTCTAAATGATTCTTCCTTTGAGCTATTGTTTTGAATCAACACGGAGCTTAGATCTATCTTTGGACATGATACCTTGGTTTCCTTGTATTCAAAGTGTTTCCTTGTTTTCTGTCCCAATCACCATATTGTTGAGCAGTTTAATCATTTTGTGTTTCATGCCTTATAATTGCCTTCATTTTCACTTGAGTAGTCCAGTTTATGACATGTTCACCAGCATTTCGCCAAGCTAGCATTTGGGAAAATATATTTGGATATAACAAAATTGTCAACCGATGTGTCAATTAGATTTTCTAATTTGTAACTGCAGCTTGAAGATAATTCAAACAGACATGTGATCATAGGTGTATTCAAGTTTGAATGGTTAATGAAATAACCATTAAGTGTTAACTTATATAAAAGCATAGAATGTATGAACCAAAATCTAAACAAATATTGTTTCAGATCTGCTAGTTTCAATCTTGGAATGTTGATGTTGAATGTTCCACCGTTGACGTACATCATGTTATTTGTGTCATCGAGCACCAACTGACCACTATTATAAACCACAAAATTGAAAAAGGTTTACGTGTAGGGTGTATGAGGTTTTGTTTTTTTAGTAAAACCTAGCTCAACAAGTAATTCATAGTAATTGAATTTTTTATTCTTTCTTTTCTACATTTGATGTAGATAGCTGAGTGATTCTTCTAGTTTTATTTTAGTTTCTTCAGAAATGATACCTACTAATGATTCTGCCAAAGTGTAGATTTCTAGTAATCTTATGATCAAACCAAGAACAAGAGTGAGATGTGGGTTGTGATGTTAGAGATAGAATGGATGGAAAATGGATGAAGTCTTGAAACATGTACTTTGAGTTTGTATCAAGTGGCGGAAGTCCTGAAAACATGTACTTGACTTTCATGATGTATTTATGTTTTTGGTAGGGGTATGAGCATGATGGCTATGGTCTTTGTGAGACAGCTAGATAAATAGGTACCTTTTCACCACCCTTCTTTAAGTGTTTCCTGCCAATAAATAGTTTAGCAATAAAGCGGGGGGACGAATATGGCTTTGTCATTCGCCCAGGTTTGGTTCGAGTAACCTTTAAATCCATGAGGATCGACCTGTGATCAGATAGATTCAATTTAAGAAGAATCTTCTTGATAGGATTTCCAGCTATAGTATTGAATCTTTCTAACACTAAGTATTTAGATTCTCATACTCACATGTTTCTCATTATCGAACGTCTTAAAAGCAGACAACACGATAAGAATGCCCAGGAGTTACAATCTCACTAGTTGATCTAGAAAAATCAATTTGAAAAATCAATCAACGTGTCACTTGCTAAAGTGTTTATGTGACACAATCGAGAGTGTTAATGTCATTTCAAAACATTCCATCTACAATCGCCAATCCATATCCTGGAAACAAGTTTGATTATTAGAGATTCGCACCATCGTTTCTTTCCATTTCCACAAGTTGATTCATAGAGATCACATACGTTACCTACTATGAAGCTGGTTTTGATGTTGGCTCAAGCAAAGCAGGATTTCCATCTACATTGTGAAATCCTAAGTATCACTCGGCATGTTCTGGCATAATCACAAGAATCTATCTTGCGTAGGACTCTAATGAAATTACTTGAATTCACATAGTTGTGACAAAATAACTAATTATGACAATGTCCTAGTGAGGATTAATGGATGATCTCTTTTGGATCAGACTCAAATTAGTGCACTTTTTAATTTTAGTGATCGAGGCTGGAGCTGAGTGCCACCTTTTCAATATCCAACTAAACTTGGAGTGAGAAAGTCAATAGGAATGAGTGTATCATTCTCACTGATTTTGAAACAAAGTCCTTTCTACTTTTAGTGGCTGGAATGGGTTGTGCGTAGCGTCACTAGGGTCCCATGACTGTCTCAATGTCATACAACACCTGACTGTTTCTGACCAGCATATGTATTACCCGGTTTCGCCTAAGTTATGGAGGGATTCTTCTTCACAACACCCTTTATCCTTACATTCTTTTTCAATCATCAACCCCTTCAAGTGTTGCTTACCGAGACTGTCCATAGACAACACCGCGGGGGGTGTTGTTTGGTTTGGTTCCGCAGTTAGTTAGCTCCAACGACAGTCAGGGGAGATATTGATATTTTTCGCTAGAGAGCGTATGGTGTACGTGTTTTCGGTTAGATGTTCATCTCTTGCTGTCTCTCCTCACACACATGACGTGGTTGGGGGTTGGTGTTACACGCGCACGAGGCGAACGTTGGCTTATGGCTGGCATAGAGTCCAGAACTACTAAGAACACCTAAGAATGGAAGTGGGTAGTACTACCCTCCAGTGTTACGTGGACTAGTTTGGTGTCACCCGCAACCACTAGATCCCCAAGATTCGGTAGTACCTTTAAGCCTAACTGCCTTATACTTCATATATTTAAGAACATGGTCGGTCTTTAGGTATTTCATCACGATCCTTCCAAAAACATTGAAAATTTCCAATCAAGTGTTTGATATAAATATCAAAAAGATTTTACAACTTTGAGAGTTTTTCCATCATCACTAAAAGCTCGCCCCTTACATGTGCATCGAAATCATAGTACATGCTAGGTGTGGAGTGCCATTTGAGTCCATTTTTATTTGACATTTTGTCAATATACATTAAGTCCAGGTTAATTACATTTTCTCCCCTATACAAAGATGTTAATCCCTTGATATTTTGGAGTATCAATTGATTAACCATTCGGGACAAAATGATATATTCTAGAGCAGAATGGAACATATTATTGATCCCTCCTCAACGTTTGAGGGTATAATAAGACAGTGTTGAGTATAATATTTGCAAGATTGAAATGAATCTAAAAATTCAGAAATTTTGTACTCAGCACTCCTTATTATCACCATTAAGTCACACCTTTTATATATTCACAAGATTATTATATACGAGGTTTGACCTGAATGATGAGAACATCATATGATAGAATCATATGGTTCTTTTGATGCAGCCGTAGGTCTCCTTCGTATAATCTCCCACCAACGAACTTTCTAAGCTCCTCATTAACCTTCTTTCTTTCAAGAGGTTGTCAATCTGATCTTTCTCTGTTCAAGCACTCTTCAGCGTTGCTTCAACTTTCTTTCCAAGTTATGAAAGTCTTTGCATTAAACTTCGAGGATAAAACAGATTCAGATACATATGTAACTTGAGCTTGTGAGGTTGGTGTGTCGGTGTTGAAGTTGTCTTAGCTTCCCCCAAAACCAGCAATCCTTTCTTGAGTAGATTCAGAACTTTCTTGCAAGCCGCATCAAGCAGTCTTGATGTATAAAGCCCAGATATCCGAAGTGCACAATTAACTCGAAACCGCAACACCAAAGTCAATTAAGTCCCGGATGAGCGCATTTCTCTCTTCAGGATAGTCATGATATAAATTGTAACACCAAAGTCAACTAAGTCCCGGATATCACAATTATTCCTTCTTAAGTAGTCGAAATGGAAACACCTAAGTCAATTAAGTCCTAAATGTACTCATTTCTTTCTGCAGAATACTGACTAACTTAAGGAAACATCATACCTATGTGAACCTCTTTTATCACATATTTCTACTTCTTTTAAGAATAAGCTTAGTGATTAACCGTTTAAGGAAGCCTTTATTGAATCAGTAACCAATCTTCTCATGCTTAGAATAAATCTTCTTACAACACTTCCCCCTAGTATCTTAAATGATGCATACTTAAACTCACAAGATATCTCTACCCTCATGTAGTTGAAATAGTGCACCCGAAAGTAACAAGTTAAACACTGATTTTCTCTGCGGTTATGACATTTGTCTTCCCGAAATGACCTAAAATAAGAATAGGTTATGAATCTATCAGTTGTACGCATGCCTTTCCTTGATATCTATTCCTTCCCCTTTACTGGTTTCGATACCTCGGAATCAGCAAAACCTAGTACGCATATATACTCGAGATCGTGTTCGAAGAATTGATAAGCTTAAATCTATTCCATGAGAATCAACTAAGTCTTAATTTGCAAATAAGTCCATAAAGTTTTAAGCACATGACATCTAAAGCTTGTGTAGTTAAAATCCATTAACTCCCTTTAAATTACGATCCGTCCATTATTAACAACTTTATTCCGTTAATTCCGTGACTTATTTTTGAAAGACTATTTTAAAAGATTTATTTGATGGACGATTTCTCCCCTCAAATAATGACCCTTTCTATTAAAAGAGTTTGTTGTCATGTTTGAAAAGTCGAATTGTCTTTGAAAAATCTTTTTGTGATTACTGAAAACACTGATTCATTATGAAGACAACTTTTTACCAACAAAAATAAGATTTCTCTTATTTTAACACATAAGCGCACTAAGACATACACTATGGATATAGGAAGCACGGGTTGTGATGCAAAGTAATCACAAGCCTTTGCATGGTCATAAAGTAGACCATGCCTGAGAATAAATTCCCGTTAAGAGGTCAAGATTTCTTTTTGAAATACATGCCTTTAAGATGATGACCGGGTTGCTATCTGAAATAATAGCAAGCCATATGGCATGTTTTGAAAACATTTTAACTTTTGCATGAACTTTATTTATGACCACGTGTCTTTATTGAAAGACATTTCTAGGGACGTAAATATTATCGTTTGCAAAAGATAAGCCATTGAAAAAACTTCTTTTTGTATTTTTCGCATTTTTTAATTTTGTAGTTTGTTTTTATAAAGGTTTTATAAAATGAAAATCTTTTTGGTTTTTCTGATTTTATATTTTTCTCTTTGTTTTTATAAAATTTTATAAAAAATAAAAATGAAAATAAAATTCTTTTTGTGTTTTTATCATTTAAGTATTTGCTTAATATAAGGATAATATTTGGAATAGGTACGCACCACTATTCATCAACTTTCATCTGCCAATTGTTTTCAGAGGATCCCGTAAAACTCCGCAATCCTACTGTTGATAAGAAATTCAATTCTTTCTCGTCCAATAGCTTTAGTGAAGATGGCCGCACAATGATACTCCGTATTGACAAATAGTAAAGTTCGATCACAGTACCATTCTCAACATGCCCTTGATGAAGTAAACCTGATGTCTATATGCTTTGGATCTTGAATGTTTGAACGATGTTTGCCAGCATAAGCAATAGCGCTGTTGTTATCACATACATTGGAATTTTATTGAATCCAAAGCCATAGCGGTAAGTTGTGATCCGCATCCAAAGGACTTGAGCACAACACGAAACAAAGCAATATATTCCGCTTCCATATAAGGATATCGCCAGCGCTTTTCTGCCTTTTAGAACGACCAGCTTACAAGTCTACACCAAAAGTTGTATACTGCCAGATGGCTACGGCGTGTATCTTGACATCCAGCATGATCTGCATCTAGCCAAATGCTGTAGTGCAAAGGAAGAATCCTTCAGAATACCAAAGACCCCGATGTACGGTCCTTTTTTAGAATACCGAAGATCCTTTTTACCGCTTTAGGTTGCTTTCGATATTTAGGCCGAGCCTGATACCGGGCACACATGCATATAGCCATATTGTAGACAGGTCTACTGGCTGTAAGATAAAAGAGGTGCCAATCATACCAAATAGTGTGAATGGGATCGACAACTTCCCATCTTAATCTCATCTAGTTTGGACTACTCCCCCATGGGAGTATCCACTGGTCACAAGATTCATACCATAATTTCTTTAGTGATTCATAGCATATTGAGATTGGTTTATAAAAATGCCTCTGGGATTTTGAGAAATCTATAGTCTAAGAAAATGAGATTTTAACCCATCATCGACATCTTGAATTTTGAACACATTATTTAGCGATAATCACAAGTTCAGGAGTAGATGCAGCAAAGATATTATCATCGACATAGATTGTACCATGAAGTTCCGTGCCTTCTCTATGATGAACAGAAGTAGGATCCACTAAGCCTTTTGAGAAGTCATTAGATATCAGATAAAGACAACATATCATACCACGCGCGTGGAGCTTGTTTCAACCCATAAAGAGCTTTCTAAGCGTGTAGACTAGTTAGGATTTGTCGGATCCCAAATCTGTCCGGGGGGGGGGGGGGGGGGGTGGGGGGGGGGGGGGGGGGGGGGGGGGGGGGGGGGGGGGGGGGGGGGGGGGGGGGGGTGCTAACATAAACCTACTACATCGTAGATACCATTCAGAAACGCATCTACACATCCATTTGATAGATGACCATGTCATATGAGCAGCCAAACGCTAGAAACATTCGTATAGGCCTCTAATCTTGCAACCGGAGCGAATGAACTCCCTTCAAAATCGATACCCTCCCCTCTTGCGATAACACAAAGAAAAAAAAAGGCCAAAAAAAAAAAAATCGAGCGAGCCAACCGAGCCTTGTTTTTCAGAATACCTCCTAACCATCAAGCTTACCTTATAGATCCAATTTTAAAGGGATGAAAAAAATGCTTTATCAGGAGGGGAACAAGTTCCCCAAACCTTCAGACTTCAAATTCATGAAGTTCCTCTTGCATAATTCAATCCAACATGCATGAGTTAATGCGTCCTTTGTAGTTCTTAGGATTCGACTGATGAGAGAAAGCATCATAGTAGCAGAATAAGGCTTGTTCAGGAGTTGTAGTCATATGAAACTGGTCTGGCGAGAGCACCGATTTATAGTCTCAAGTGGTAATCCTTAGTCCATTTGCTATTGTGTTAAAAACTTGTGATGAGAGCACAATTGTATGAATAACATCTGATGATGAAGATTGATCAAAGTAACTCTGGTATTGGAATACCAAAGTATGATCATTACCCATATGTGCAACTTCAATACATTATTGGTCTTCTTACAGCATGAGAATACTAGGAGTTTGAGTTCTTGTGTTGTATGAGAGTAACTTGGTGATGGTGCATTGATCACCTATATTGAAGGAAGGTGAGCTAAGTTTAATACAGCATGTTCAGGTGCAACTGCTTCAGGAATAGGAGCAAATGACGTCTGGTGCTTGTTAAATCAACAAATGAGGGATAAGTAACAGCAATCAAACATTGTTAAACAACAAATCCCACGCAGATCCGAAGGGTACAAATGGTTTGATGAAGGAGGGTTTGGCACGAGTCTGAACTGATTGATATCAGGAGTCATTTCATAAGAGCGGGCCTAACGCTGGTGTTTCAGAAGCCATCGCGGTCAGCTCATCAAAGTCAACATGAATGGTTTCAATTATTCGTCTGGTACGTCTGTTGTAAATTCGGAATGCTTTCTTCGTGGGTGCATATCCAATGAAAATACCAATGTCAGCCTTCGGTTGTAACTTGCCCAAATTCTCGCTATCATTCGTTGGGTAGCAGAGTGCACCAAACACATGTAGATACGATAGATCGGGGTTTGTCGTAAAAGCTCGTATGGTGTTTTACCGTGACGACGACGTATCATGGAACGATTTTGGGTATAACAGGCTGTGGCAACCGCTTCGGCCCATAGAAATAAAGGAGCTTTTGCATAAATTAACATAGTGCGGGCTGCTTCAATTAGCGTACGATTTCGTCTTTCAACAACACCGTTTTGCTGTGGAGAGCGTGCAACGGATGTTTCATGAGAGATGCCAACCTTCTCATAATATTCACGCAATGTCTGATTAACAAACTCAGTTCCATTATCTGTTCTGATGCGACGAACGGTTTCCTTAAGCCGTACTTGGATCATCTTCAAAAAGTTGATAATAAAAGCGAGCCTCATCATTTGATCGAAACATTTACCCATGAAAATAATCGAGAGAGTCGTTAACAATAACGAGGATGTACTTCTTTCCATTGACACTCGCGACACACGCATTGGCCCACACAGATCCATATGCAACAGATAGAGTTTTTCTTGATTGGTGTCCTTAGATTTAGGTTTGCGGGTTTTTTGAACTTTTGCCTAATCACATGCAGAAACATAAGTGTTCCCCTTTTCAAACTTTGAGCTTGGGAGACCTCGGACAAGTCCATGTCTTGCAAGATGTTAATAGCACCAAAGTTCAGTGAGAAGACATGATGCCATAACAGGACTTGTTCTAGTGCCCTTTGACAATAGACAAATGGGAGAGGATGCCATCATATTCCCAAGTGAGAGTGTATAAAGATTATCCCCTCGAGATCCCGTCAATAAATCAACACCTTCTAGATTGCGAATGAAGCATGTGTGTTGACGAAAAGCCACTTCAAGATTGGAATCACAGAATTGTCCCACAGAAAATAGATTATGCCCAAGTCCTTCAACGTAATAAACCCTTGAAATAGTAACATTCCCAATCTGATAGTCTCCATAACCCATTATCTTTGCAACTTGATCATTTCCGAATTTGACTGTACCCAAGAATTTACTGATGAAATTGGTGAGCTGAGAGCGATCTCCGGTCATGTGCTTCGAGCAACCGGAGTCCAAATACCAGAGGACGATTTGGACAACCTGCATTCATTAAGAGAAGTAGATGGAATATTGGTTTTTGTGGATCCCCAGGATTTACTGGGTTCCTGTTTGTTAGCAGACATTGGTTTTAAAACCTTTGTTTTGCTAACGGACTCAGTATTCTTATTCTTCCTAGGTTTCCTTGAGTATACCAATTTAACCACAGGTTTGGGTGATTCAGATTCTAGAACAATTGGATTCCTAGAAGGCACTTCATTAGTAGTGGTAATCCTAGTTAAAGGGCACGCATTTCCTACAATAGTGAAGGTCCGACCGGTAGTTCTCCAAATATATCCTATCTGAGTGAACACTTTTCCTGTTGGTTTCCAAATATCTTTCTTAGATTTATTCTTTTTAGATTTACTCTGCTTAGGTTTAGCACGAAATTTCACATCATTCATAGAATTAGAAGCACACAAATTATCAGAAGACATGCAATCATCATTGTTAATACAGACATAATCAGAATTATCTTGCATCTTGGGATTCTGCACAACCGCAGATCCATTAACTTTAACAGTACCATTCTTTTTATTCAAACTAGATTTAACGTTCCTAGGGTGAGCTTCTACTTTATTCTTCGAATTTCTACTTGGTGTTTGCAGAATCCTATCATTCCTGGTATTGCCTGAAGGCTGTGATCCGCTAGCACTAGTAGAAAGTCTTACTCCTGTAGAATGCAACACACGCGTGTTAGAATGCAAAGTCGAGTCTGTTTTTGTGTTTTCTGTGGATGTGAGTGATTCGGCAAACCTAACTTTCTTGTCTTTTTTCTTTGGTGTGACCTCAACTATTTAAGGACCAAAATTATTGATGCTAGGGCAAAATCTACTTATGTGTGAAAGCAAATCCTGGATGACTTTGGTATACCTAAAGGCAGACTCTAAAAGTGAATCGTGAGGATAATTAGCTTTTACATGTTCGACTATATCCCTAAGGACCAAAGCTTCTTCCTTGGTATGCTTAATATACGAGGAGTGAGTAGTCCTTTTATTCAACAATTTGGGTGTGCTTGGTTCCATATTATCTTTAGACACTTTTGGATCAACAGAGTGGGTCTCAAACAGAGTGGTCACAGTTTCCTCGTTATCTATACGCTTTTTCCTTTAAGTTTCCTTAAACTCATTTTTTAGGGCTGCTTATGACCAAAAATTGTTCTGTAAGTTTTGCATTTAAATCAAAAATCTCCCAGATTTATATTAGACTTGCTTGATTAACGCATCAATTGTTCTTTTGATTGAACACGTTTTGGTTTTATCGAGTCATCATAAAGTTGTTTATAAGTCATGTTTCAAATGCTATTCTCCAGCAGTAACAAGTTTTGTCACTCTATGTTAACATTCAATGTTAAGAGTTCAATTTCATCCATGATCTATTTTAACTGTATCTATCATCCACATTTCCTTTTAAGGACTTAATTTTCTCTTTTAACTTGACAATGACTGTGTCTTTTGCTTGAGACTGAGCTTTCAATTCACTTAATTCGAACAACTGAGTAAAACTCAGAGCATTTTGATTTAAAACACTGTTTTCTTGTTGAAAAATTTCTTGATTAAGTTGAGAATTTTTTTAAAAGCAATGATTGTGTCTTTCTCTTGAGACTAGGCTCTCAATTCACTTAATTCAAACATCTGAGTAAAACTTGGAGCATTTTGATCTAAAACTCTGTTTTCTGTTGTAAAATTTCTTGATTAAGTTGAGAATCGGCTTCCAAAGTGATGCAATGTTTTTCAAGAGTTGTAAAACTCTTACCAAGTTTATCGTAAGTTTCTTTATCAATAACATCCTTTTTGTTGAGAAGCTCAGTCTTGAGTCCGAGACACTTTTCACATTCATTCACAGTTTCACAACCATCATTCACAGACAAATTCACAACAGTTTTTTACAACAGCTTGATTCATTTTAACTTTGAAAGTTCTGGACTCCAAGCGATGTTGTTCGACAGCCTATTCCATTTGATAAAAAACATTTTGGACATCGGCAAGTTCATCAACCAAATATTGATTGAAGTTATTGAAGATATCTTTTAATTCTTTTATAAACGGAATAATTTCATCTCGAAAACACGCCTTTGTATGTTCAAACCCCCACGTGCCCTCAGTGATAGCTGTGGCAGTGGTTCTTTCTTTGACAACCTGATCAAAGCCAGTAAGATGGCGTTTAAGCTTTTTCAAGCTAGTATTCACCATACTTACTGTAGGAAGTTCTTTTGGAACCTCAACTATGACGGTTGTGGAAGAATGAGATGGGTCTAAAGGTGGGACCGAAGTCTCTTTCCAATAGGCATGTTCACAATATAAATCAGTTTGTCGAACAAATCGTTTGTAGTAATCGTTATTAAGAATATCATAATTAATGGGTCTCATGTTTATTGTATGTTTCACAAACAATGGATCTTGTTCTTTCAAAAGCATTTTTGAACGACTCTTGTCACTTAGTTCTAATGTTTCATCAGAATCAGGAACCACAATCCTTTTCTTCAAACAGAAAGGTTTTTCATAACCGATCGCTTGTTTCGAAGAATAATCATAACCACGTTTGGAGTTAGTCAGCATACGAACAGTTTGCGCAGATTGACCTCTTTTGAAAATGATGTTGTCAAGTTGCTTAATTTGCTTTTCTAACTCAATTTCTCTTTCAATATTTCTGTTTTCTTCTACTTTCAACTTATTTTTAAGTTCAGAAACTGTTTTCATTAAACAATCCTTTTCTTGCACTTGTTCGAAAAGATTTTGCTGAAGATGTTCAATCGCGACAAACTGTTCATTTGAACCTGAAAAACTGTTTTCAACATTTTGTTTTTCTTTCAACTCTTTAACCTCTTCTTTGTATCTGTCAAGCTCGGTATTCAAAGCTTTATTAACAGTGGTGCAATGGGTCACTTGGGTACTCAATTGGTCAAACATGGACAATATCAAAACATCTTGTTGAGCAGAAGAGTTAGAATTCTGAACAGTTTCCTGTTGTGTTTCACTCAGATACTGAGAATAAGGAATGATATTGCTATCACTGATTATGTCAGTTTCTGACTGACTCACATCATTAGACTGTTCAGAAGACGTCATGATCTGCTCACTTTGAGTGAATAAGTCATAGTTCAGATTATCTTGATTGTGTACCTCAGTGAGTGCATCTGAGCCATTCCTTGAGAGATTGGCCATGAGAGCAATCTTGGCTGAATTGAGTTCATCACAATCAGAGTCATATGCATCCAGATCATCGGCTTGATAAGCAGCATTGTGGGTAATGACTGTCTGAGAGGTTTGAATATCAGGAAGTCCTGGATCTGCCAAAAATGCTATTTCTTCCTCTGTTAAAGCTTGACCACTGGCTTGAGCTTGAACCAACAACACTTTATCGTTGAACCATGTGTCATCCCTTTTCCTCTTGGGCTTAGTGCACTGCTTGGCAATATGACCCTCCCCTTTGCAATTGTAACAAATAACAGTCCGTTGTTTCCCCGTGTTGCTACCACTTGCACCAGGTGTGTATTTTCTTGTTGTTCCAGCAGCATAAGTAGTTTGTCTCCCCTGAACCGGTTGCACAGTCACTTTTCCATCATAGATGGTAGCTTGTTGACGAGGGTTTGACGAAGTCCTTAGCTGATTGTTCGTAGTAGGATACCGGGATGTGACAACAGCAGTTAAGAATGACATCATGTGATTAATTGCGTCAATTGGATCATCCCCCTTCTGGAACACTGGAACAACTAGACTGGAGTCTGGTTGGGAAAATTCAGGTTGTTGGCTGTTGATTAGGTTGGGGTGCATTTCCAATTCGTGGATTGATGGTGTTGAGAATAAACATTGTGCCATGGGAGCGGTGGATTGAATAACTCATTTGACTTGGATAAGTAATTGAAAGAGGTGCTGATTGATTGGTCTGTGGAATTGTTAAGGGTGATAAGGTGTATAAAAATGTGAAGATGTATGGTGAACGTGAAGTTGAGGTAGGAGATAGTGGGTGAGGGTGTAGATGAGATTGATAAGCTGGCTGAGTTAACTGGTGAGATGCAACTAAAGCAAGAGGATCGGAGTTGCGTTCATGCATCAAACGAACTTCATTTGCATGTCGTTCATGTTGTTGCAGGGATGAGATGTATGCTGTTCAACGTAGGTAGTGTAAAGTCTTTTGACCCAACTTACATCAGTAAACAAATTGTCACATTAATAGGAAGAGTTGTTTAAGGATCTTGGTGTTAACTTGAAACTGCTCCAAATGATCTTGATAAATGTTCCATATCATTGAGTACAGAGTGAAAGTAAGTAGTACTCATGTAAAGTCACTCCTTTCTTGGTAAGTGAACTTATCCAATTCTCATACAGCTTGCACTCCACGTTTTGTTTGGTTAATGATGTTCTTTTGCATCAGCAGTTTAATCTTCTCCCAAAGATCTTTTGCCACACGATGTTGACTCACAAGAGCATAGATTTCAGTTGGTAGGCCTTGGAGAATGATGTTTATAGCTTTGATGTCGCAATCTGCTTGAATGGCTTTAGCTGGAGTTAGTTCAACATATTCCTTTAGCCTTGTTACTCCATCCTCAGTGATTGAAGGCCAAACAAGTGGTCCTTTTCAAAGTGATGCAGAATCATTCTTCCATTCGTGGTCTATTCATCATATAAAGTTCCATTCTACTCTTTCCATGAATCTTATAGTGTTTTTCAGCATCCGGTGGTTTGTTGTCTCCTCCCGAAAGAAGTGATTTATCAGCAAAGAGGTTCATTGTGGTATCAAAATGTTTACAAATTGTCGATCGGTGGTACGAAAAGGAAATTGTGTTTGATACTGTGATTGTTGAGTCTTGAAAATAAAAAAAACTACACGGGATTTTATAATTCTTGACAAAACCGGGAAAACAAGTGTTTGTTTCACGGATTTTACAAGTAAAGAAATAACCGTATAATATAAACATGAGTTTGACTAAGTTTAAACTTAAGTTATTTTTTCATGGTTCGGTTCCTAACGTGTGGTCCTCTTTAGTCTCGGTCTCTCGTTCGGTCTTTCGTTCGGTCCTCTCGTTTGGTTCCTATCTGTGACCCACTCGTTTGGTTATTACTAGTGAAAACACTCGTTTCGGTTCTAACTAGAGAAACACTCGTCGGTTCTAACTAGAAAGCTACTCTTCGGTTTCAATCTAAAAGAGCAATCGTTTCGGTTTAGAGACTTAAGAGCACTCGTTCGATCTGAGACTGACGAGCTCGTATCGGTTTCAACTATGCAACTGCTCGTTCGGTTGTTTCTTCTGTTCCTCTGTTCGGTCCTCTTGTTCGATTCTCTAGTTCGGTCTAATAGTACGAAACCAAATTTTCAAAACTCAACTAAGACAACGATTTTTATTGGTTTTTAGCAAAAATTCTTGTACAATAGTATTACTAACCTATAGGAACTATAAAATTGAAAACTTTAAGGGTTTTTAAGCCAAATAAATTTGTATCACTTATTTGCTCTTTGTAAAGGTTTTGAACACAAATCAAACACAAAAACTAAACACACCACTCCATGGCTCTTGATACCAATTGAAGAATACTAGTAATCTTAAGATCAAACCAAGAACAAGGGTGAGATGTGGGTTGGGATGTTAGAGAGAACTTTGATGGAAAATGGATGAATGTATTATAGAAGTGAATGAAAAATGGAACAACCAACCCTCTCCAAGACTAGGAGAGGGACTATTTATACTCTATTGAGGCCGGCCATGGGCCTAGTTGGGTTACCCATGGGCCTTGGGCCGGACTAGATTACTAATCTAATCATTATACTAACTACGAGCTAAGACCTGTTACAACTTGGAAGTGACCGACACTTTTCGTGTTTCCAACACATGTCCTCAACCATCTCATCCCAAGTATCTGTAATCCTATAGGCTAATGGTTTGCACACTCTTATTTTTTATCCATACACTCTATTTTGTGCTTTAACTAGTTGTACATTTATTGAATAATGCTTTACCAGTTTGTACATTTAAGTGTATGGATCAAAAATAAGAGTGTGTCAATCAACTCTCAATCCTATATCCTACCTCTCAGGATCTCACCTAATCACATTATTTAAAGTGCCAACAAACCATAGTATGTCTAAAGCCTCCAGTAGGTCTTAGTAGAGGGAGCAGAGAACTCTCACTGACTTAAATTCTCAAACAACAACTCTTCTGAGGCGGTAACGTAACCTCGGAAACACCTGCTCTACAGATAGTAAAGGGAAAAAGCAAAGGTGGTGATGGAGTAGGTAATGGTATAGGTAGAAGTGGTGGTGTCCCTGATGGTGGTGTCTCTGATCGAGATGCTAAGATGTAGGTGGATGGTGCAGCAGCTCTCATCATGGCCACAGATGTTCTGGTATGTAGAAGTACAATAGGTGATGATAGTGGTAGTGGATGGGAAGTAGATGGTGACTTGGCTCTCAACCGGATCATAGCAGCTTTGTATCCCAAAGGATGAGTAGGACTAGCAGGTAGTGGTAGAGGTGATACAGGTAATGGTGATGATACTGGTAGTGGTGGGTTGGTATATGTGGTAGATAGTGGGTGATGAGTATGATGTAAGTGGTGATGGTGGCGGAGTAGATATGGCGAGAAATCTGTCAACCTCTACCATAAACGGGAATAGAATAGGTGTCTGATCCCGGATAGACATCCTGGCAGTGGTACGACATGTGGGTGGGACAGAGTCGGCCAGAGCTAGGTGTTCCTCCTCCTCCTCATCCTTGTCCTTATCCTCCTCCCTACGTCATCAGCATCCGTCTCCAGAGGAGTCCTCCTCATCCTCCTCTCATCATAATCTATGTAGTGGATTAAATCAGTTGGTTCCTCCTCAGGTTCTCATCATCCTCTCGGATCCACTTTTCAGATCGGACTAGTTATATAACCTGGTGAAATCATGCGAGTGGGGTGGTGACAATGGCAGCAATGGGCTGTCTCAGCTGGAAAGCACATAATCTTCTGGTTGGCATAAACTATGGGTTATCCAGCTCTGGTAATATGGTACATTGGACAGGTGAAAGGTGAGTGTTAGGATCAGAGTACATATAATCGAGAGATGGTGGGGCCTGAAGAGCGGCCTCCACATAAGCATAAGGGTCCTCTGGTATCATGGGCAGTCCATCGACTCCCGGAGATCCTATGTCTGACAAATCCTCGAATAGACTAGATACCTCTGTGTAAGTAACCATGGAATCCTCTGAATCCGATATGACAAAATCTAAAAATTAAAAGTAGCTTATATAAGTATTAATATAAGATGTATTGTAATTAAATAGTATTTTTAGAACATGTATATCAATCATGAATGCATCTAATCTAACCAACTAACGCAAAAACTAGTGAGTGCATGTCCAGTGAAAACCCCTTTGTATGAATGCAATGTTTGAAAATGGTTATAGTCCAAGTAAAATATTTGACCTGGTTCTCTATAACTTTGGCTCTTGATACCAATCTGTAACACCCCCAAATTGGGTCGCAGCGGAATATGGGTTGAGAGTGTTACTTCATAGATCAATAGCACAAGTTATATATAAGAACGACCATTTAAAAGTCGTTTAAAACCGATACATTGGATTTAACAAATTGTTGTTACATAAGTTCGAAACTTCACTTGTTCATTGTTCAAAATACAAAGATTTTAGTCCATAACAAAAATATCCTCAAAATGTAATGCAACCAAATCTTTTATAAATATGACTTCCAAAATAACGACCACCAATGTATCCCTTGTCTTATACCTCATTGATCTCCTAAGAAAACATGCTTTAAAACGTCAACAATAATGTTGGTGAATTCATAGGTTTGTAAAATGTATAATGTAGGACCGCAAGATTTCCCCATGATAATGCAACAGATGCAAACATCATAAAATGTAATTACGTTTCCCTAAGCTCATGACACTGAAGCTCGACATGTATGAATTGCAATATAAATTGCCAACATTGCCCGTGATGATGTTCTAACCCGTAACATCCCAAATCCGACATGGTATACGTTCGTTGTCCGGCATACCGGCACAGTGACCATGACTCACCCGAATGGGGATGTCAATCCCAAATAGATATATTTATAACATTCGCGCTCACAACAGTAATTGACAGTTCCATGAAAATGGGCTTCTTAGAGGGGTATTATCGCTACTTAGACAAACACTAATCGTAATGTTGAATACCACTTGCGTCCAATTTATAAAACATGCATATGTTTCTCATCCAACTTGTAAATAATTTAAAATATTAAGTGTGGGCTATGAATCATCCACGAGTGAGTGATTCAGATAAGTAAATCCATACAAAAATGCGTCCGAATACGCCCGAATGCAACCTTTTAAATTTATAAAAAATTTTTGGGCGTATTGAGTATAAGTAATTAGAATATCTAATACCGTATATAAGTCTATATAGCTACAATCATCATCTAATTTGTATTTGTGAAATCATAATTTATAAAAGTTAAAATAGTTTATAAATATTACTTTAGTAAAAATGGCTAACTTTATGTTTTAAGTCGTTTTCTTACGTTCTTACGTCCACGTCTTTCGTATAAGACGATGTATCCAAAATATTACATTTTTCCATATTTTACGTCCTCTGGTGTGACATTACGTTTTACTGTTTATGCACTTTTATAATTTTAATTATCGTTAAACTCGTAAAAAAGTCGTATCTTATCTCGTTTTAACTCCGATTTTTGTGATTCTTTCGAGCCACGTCTTTGTAATTAAAAGTTTTATCTAACTAATATATTTTCCAAAAAGTATCTGAGATGAACAGTAATAGTTTTTATAAATTATTTTTTTAACGTATTTATTATCGAAACCATGAAAAATCCATAACTCCTTTCGTTATTGATCCAAAATATGATTCTTATGTTTTGGAATCCTAAAATTATGTGATTTCCTGAGAAAAATAATCATATTTATAATTAGAGGTGAATTGTAATTAAGTTTTTAAATTTTATTTATAAAAGCGTTTATTATCGTATAACTTGCAAATGTCGTATCTCATTCGTTATAAATTGGTTTTTCGAGTTCTCTACATGCCTACGATCCTTGTAACATGTAGTATTTTATAAAAATATAAAATATATACTTTTTTTCGAATTTAAAAGATCAACTTTATGATGATTTTGTTGTTAAAATGGTTTAAAACTTGTTTTTATAAGCTTATTAGTTTAGTCACTTTGTTTTACAGTCCTCTACAAACTTACATAACATGTCTTATACTTAGGTCTTTAGTCATCATTTGTCAATATTGTCTTTGAAAACAAAATATCTTATCACTTTATCTTATAAACTTATTAAGTAACTTTTTAAACCATTAACTTATTTATACTTTATATAAATTAACCAACACTCATATAATGTATATACTTCCATTTCTCACATGTCTTTACAATCAATATAGAATATGAGAAAAGTATATCATACCATGATCACAGTATAAAATCCATTTTATATGTTAATGAGTTTCCTAGATAGGGATTAACTATATAACATATATACACCATAAAAATCATGATGTTAAGAGTTTAGGGTTTTTAAATAACCTTGTATGAAGTGGAAGATGAACAACAAGATCTAACCCTTTGTTTAGATACTGATACCTAAGCTTTCAAGATTAGAAAACTTTTAATTCTTTATGAAACCCTAATCCTAAACCTTTCTTGCTTAACCCTTGTAAACACTAAACCAAGCCTTTAAACCTTCTTGTAGTACCTTAGATATGATGTTAGAATACTTGAATGTGTGGTAAATAAAATTGTATGAATTATTTAGGGTGGGTTGAGTTTGGCCGTGGCCAAAGAGAGAAAATAAGAGAATGAGTAAAGTTTTTCTTAAGTAAAATGAGTTGTGTGTGATCTTTCTTCTAGTATAAGCCTTATATACTTACAAAGACTAGTCAAATACCACTTGTAGAAGTCCAAGACAAGATGAGAAGATTAAGGGAAAGTCTTGGTCAAGATAACTAGTCATGGTCTTAGGTTTAATGAGTTGAAATTGTACAAAGGACTTGGCACGATTTTTGTGTGCTCATTGTCCCCCTTGGGGATTATTATGTCCGGACATAAGGGGGGAGGGAATACTAGTTGTGTTTTTGATCTTTTATAAAATATCTTGCATAATTTACAAGTTATAAGTTGGTAAGTTTAAGTATAAAGGTAAAACTTGTAATGTGTAGGTTCTAGTTGATTTATTTTATGTACAATTTGACCAACAATGTTAACATAGGTGAAATTTTATAAAACTTTAGGTATTGGGTATAATAATGGGTATTTGTTGAAGCGTAGAAAAGTTTTGGCGGTACCGGGAACGCCTAAACGTATTTTATCGCGAAACGTAAACACTTTACGTAACTAATAAAAATAAAATGTGCAAAGTTAATAATTATCCTCTAAATAATTATCTAACACTTGCTTGACGTAAACATTTAATTGTTTGATGCCCGTTTACGTTGAATGATAATTTTTAGCTTACGCGATTTAACTTAACGATTAAAATTAAAAGCAAACGCGTACGAGACTAAAAATAAATAGTGGATTATATAACGTCGTACAATGACCTAAAATATGGATTGTTACAGTCTTCCCCCATTAAATGAGCCTTGTCCTCAAGGCTTAAGACGCGGCACTTGATGACGGTGCGGTCTTATGCGGATACTTCTTCCGGAATTGGTCTTCACGTTCCCATGTAAACTCAGGACCTCTCCTAGAGTTCCATCAAACCTTAATGATTGGAATGCGGCTTTGTTTCAATCGTTTAACTTCACGATCCATGATTTCGACTGGTTCCTCGACAAAATGAAGCTTGTCATCAATGTGGAGTCCATCCAACGGAACGACTAATGGTTCGTCGGCATAGCACTTCTTCAAGTTGGATACATGAAATGTATTATGAACCCTGCATAGCTCTTGCCGAAGTTCAAGCTTGTAAGCAACAACTCCAACCTTTTCCAACACCTTAAAAGGTCCAACATATATTGGTTTTAGCTTCCTCTATTTTCCAAAACATACTACTCCTTTCCAAGGCGAAACCTTGAGCATAACTCTATATCCAACTTGAAATTCCATCAGCTTACGCTTTAAATCGGCGTAACTCTTTTGTTGATCACGAGCGGCTTGAATTCTTTGCTTGATCTGAATGATTTTCTTGGTCATCTCTTGAACTATTTCTGGACCAGTGAGTTGAACTTCTCCAACCTCGGCCCAACAAACAGGTGAACGACACTTTTGACCATAAAGTGCTTCAAATGGTGCAGCCTTAATGCTAGCGTGATAACTATTGTTATATGAAAACTCAACTAATGGCAAATGGTTAACCCAACCCTTTCCAAAGTCGATCACACAAGCACGCAGCATATCCTCAAGAGTTTGAATAGTCCTCTCGCTTTGTCCGTCAGTTTGTGGATGGTATGCAGTACTCATATCCAAGCTAGTACCCAAAGCCTTCTGAAGTGACCTCCAAAAATTTGATGCGAACCTAGGGTCGCGATCACAAATGATTGAGACAGGTATTCCATGCCTCGTGACTACCTCTTTTAGGTACATTCTTGCCAACTTTTCCATGGGATCACTTTCCCTCATTGGTACGAAGATTGCGGATTTAGTAAGTCGGTCAACAATTACCCAAATGGTATCATAACCTTGTGACGACTTAGGAAGCTTCGTGATAAAATCCATTATGATATTATCCCACTTCCATTAAGGTATCTCGAGTTGCACCAACAAACCCGATGGCCTTTGGTGTTCAGCCTTGACCTTGTCGGCCTTCATATTAGGCCACCAATATAGCTTCTTTATGTCCTGATACATCTTGTCAGAACCCGAATGGATAGAGTATTTTGACTTGTGGGACTCACAGTGAAATATACAACTGAATTAAAATTAACAACGGTGTAGCTAAATCGACATTCATTCATAATAAATTCGATTACATACATGACATAATACATCCCTTCCATATATAATCTGGAAACATACACAACCTAATTACAAAATGATCACTACCCTTAGGTTACAAAATGAAATATAAACAACCTAAAGCCTTACTAGCTGGGAGTTACCTGTAATACTTAGTAGGCTATACAACATAGCTACAACATAACCAAATCTATGAACTACTACCGGCCTCCTCCGGTATCTCAGGATGTGCTGAACCGCTAGCGGGTCCCTACTGACTTTGAGTGGTGTCACCTGTGTCTGCAGTGTCCTCATCAGTGTCAGTGCCTCTGTGAGCTGTGTTTGTCTCCTGCGGTCTGCTGCCCGCAACTCCCCGATCTCGGTCTGCTGTGCTAATACAGTAGTCCGCAGTGCTCTCACCTCAGAACGGGCGGTATCACTAGCATCCATCGACTGTACCCAAGCCTCACGAGAAAGTCTGGCCTCAGTCTCCATCAGTCTAGCAGTGCGAGCATGGGCGCGTCTATCTCTACGCAGCATGTTGAGCTGACCGCTCATCAATAATCTATCATCCTGTGCATCGTCCAGTCTCCCATAAATCTCATCAGTATCCTGTCTAACAGTCGTGACAAAATCTGTCATCCGCTGACTCAGTCCTGCTACATCAGTCGCTGCTGGTGTCCCCTGCATGTCCTCAACCATCTCATCCTAAGTATCTGTAATCCCATAACCTACCTCTCTCTCAGGGTCTCGCCTAATCTCATCATCCAAAGTGCCAACAAATCCATAGTCTGCTCTAAAGCCTCCAGTAGGTCTAGCAGTGGGAGCAGATGAACTCTCACCGACCTCATATCTCAGACCTAGAGCAATACACAACCTCTTCTGAGGCGGTAATGTAACCTCGGAAACACCTGCTCTACAGTCAGTAGAGGGAAGAAGCAAAGGTGGTGATGGAGTAGGTAATGGTATAGGTAGAAGTGGTGGTGTCCCTGATGGTGGTGTCTCTGATCGAGATGCTAAGATGTAGGTGGATGGTGCAGCAGCTCTCATCATGGCCACAGATGCCCTGGTATGTGGAAGTACAATAGGTGATGGTAGTGGTAGTGGATGGGAAGTAGATGGTGACTCGGCTCTCAACCGGATCATAGCAGCTCTATATCCCAAAGGATAAGTAGGACTAGCAGGTAGTGGTGGAGGTGATACAGGTAATGGTGGTGATAGTATCTGGGGTAGTGGTGATAGTATCTGGGGTAGTGGTGATGACAATGGAGAGAGTGGTGATGGTGGTGGAGTAGGTATGGCAAGAAGTCTGGCAACCTCTGTATCTGAAGGAAGTGATATGGGTGTCTGAGCTCGGACAGACATCCTAGCCGTAACACGGTGTACGGGTGGTGGGACAGAGTCGGCCGGAGCTGGGTGCTCCTCCTCCTCATCCTCGTCCTCGTCCTCCTCCTCATCATCAACATCGTCTCCGGAGGACTCCTCCTCCTTACCCTCACCATCATCTCTGTGATATGGATAATCAACTGGAACCTTCTCAGGATCCTCATCATTCTCCTCCGGATCCTCCTCAGGTTCAGACTTAGTAATGTAACCCCGGCTCAAAATAAGCTAAGAATAAAGGGTAATGATCACAACAACTTATCAATCTATCAAAATAAGCTATTTAGAACACAATTGAGCTTATGAAGTAAGCTGAATAAGCTATGAGGTAAAAATAAGGCCTATCCCTACACCTTACCACTAAGTTAACAGGGTGATAAACAGGGTATTTGAGCTCCAATAAATAAAGCTATCTAAAAAAACTTTTAAGGGCTGATATTGAAAGGGCTTATCTAAGGGCTTATAGACTCTTAAAATAAGCCAAAAAATTAGACTTTAGAACACTACAAGGCTAAGCAAAGAGGGCTTAAAATCTCCCCTTTGCACCAGGGGAGATTAAGGCTACAATCAAAGGGCTTATTTGACAGCTTTTTAAAAGCTGTCAAATAAGCTCAAAATAAGAATAAGCTTAATAGCTAAAAGCTCTAGGTCTGGACTTGTGCACCAATTTTGAACCTTTAAGAACCATTAAAACCTGCTGAATTTTGACTAGTGAAAAGGCTTCTTGGGGATTTTTATAATTTGACACTTAAGTGACCTTGGTGGTTTTGACTTATCATGTCAATGTCTCCAAGGGCAATTTTAACAGCTTGTTTGGTCACTTTAAATACACACACTATTTGAAATCTAAAACTAAAATTCCAAGTGCTTATATAAATAAGCACTTTGCTTTTTTAAAAATCCTAAGTTAAAAAGATGGTTTAGAAAACTTTTGGAAAACAATTTTAAAGCTTTAAAACTTTTAAAACAGCTTTAAATAAGCTTAAAACTTAAGCTAAAACTACTTTGATTACCACAACCCATTTAGAACCTAGGAAAAATAGATTTACTTTCGTAGTGTTAAAATTTCAAAATTTGGATTTTTAAAGAACGGGATTGAATCCCGTTCATGTTTTTAGTGATTTTAAGCTTAAATCTTTTCCTTTTTTGGTCTAGTTTTCTTTGTTCTAGTTTTTTAGTCAATTAAGACTTATAAAAACCAAAAAGATCATTTTAGGACTTAAATTTAATAATTTAGGGTTTTTAGATCCCGTTTAGGATTCTCGTTTTGCGTTTTTAGCTAAAATTTATCTTACCTTCATTGTTTTTAAGTTTTTGCCTTAATTTTCTCGTAGTTTTAGATAACCAATCATAATCTTGTTCCATTCAAGCATCGATTCTCATAACGCCTCTCGACTTTCAATTGCATTCCTCGTTGGGGATAACGACCCGGGAATCATACTCCCGGATTACTACAATTGAGATTTTTTGATTCTTACCCTATATTTATATTTTTATATATCTATACTTTAAAAGGTGTGATCAGAACCTGTCAGGTAGCACAACAAGCAGTGATTACAGGGTTACAGGCAGTGGACCGCAGGAGACAGGCGACGATTACAGAGTTGCTAGCAGCGGACCACAGGAGATAGGCACAGTTCATTGAGGCACTAAAGCTGCTGAAGAGACTTCAGACCCAGATGACAGAGTTTGAGAGGCAGCAGGGACCCGCTAAAGGTCATGCACAGCCCGATGCACCGGAGGAGGCCGGTGGCAGTTCATAGATTATGTTATGGCTAGTTATTTTGTACGGCCTACTAAGTATTACGGGTAACTCCCGGCTAGTATGGCTTTAGGTTGTATATATTCTTTTATCTTGTAACCTAATCGTTGTGATCATTTTGTATCTGAACCAATCATGTATGTTTTCCAATTATATATGGAAT
>BQNB010032795.1:4002-40447 GCA_026074375.1 Tanacetum coccineum
GGCAAATAATTTCCTTGGTTGGGAGGGAGTGATGGATCATCATTGAGAAATGATTCAAGAAGAAGAATATCCCCCTCTGGGTCATAGTGAGAATCATCAACTTCCGGTGAATTTGGACCATCTTCAAGAGCGAGGAAAGAATCAACTTCCTCAAGAAGAAAATCACTATCCTCGAAGGGAGTGAGAGTCGGAGAAGAGGTAGAAACGATAGGGTCATAGTAAGGAGTGGGATTGCCACTTGTGATCACATCAGAGAAACTTCTTGAGAATACTCCTCACAAGCCATTTCAATGACGTCGATTCGGTTTACCGTCATTTCATCGTAATTAGAGGAGTATCTCGAAGTTTGGTCAAGATTGAATGTTACGGCTTCTTTTCCAACACGAAGAGTTAATTCTCCTTCGTACACATCAATCAAAGCACGTCCGGTCTTTAAGAAGGATCTCCCGAGAATTAGAGGTACTCGGGGATCGGCATCAAAGTCTACGACTACAAAGTCGGCAGGGAATTTGAACTTTCCTACTTTAAAGTAGACATCTTCGGCGATACCAATTGGTTTGGTAATCGAACGGTCTGCAAGTTCAAGAGTCATACATGTAGTCGAAGGCTAAGCACTCATCCATTCTGGGAAAATCACATGGTATTAGAAATATGCTAGGGTCTCCATGTTTTTTGGGTACTTGTTTAGGATGACCGCCGAACAATGTTCATTCAAAGGAGTTCTAGCCATTTCACTTAATTTTTCTTTGTTTCCAATTAAGGCTTTAAGAGTTGAGGCAAATTTTGGCATAAGAATCAAAGCATTCGCTAAACTAATTTCGAAACTCATATCTTGAAAGATTTTGTAGAATTTCTCAATTTGGTCGTTAGCTTTTTCATGGCGCTTCTCATCATTACGTCTCGAAGGATATGGAATTGACGTTTTCAAGTTAGGCGTCAGAGCACTAACGGGAGCAACAGCGGGCTCATAATTTGGTACTTGGGTTTAAACTTGGACAACCGGAGGTTGGACGTCTTTAGTACTTCCGTTATTAGTAGGAGGCACCGTGTCCTTTGTCACCTCGGTTTTATGTTCCACTACTTTAGGAGGTGAAGAAGTAGTAGTAGGAATCGTGGGTCCTTGATAAGCAACACCACTTCGGGTGGTAATACCCTTCAAGTCTACCTTCGGGTTAGTAATGGTATTACCAGGGAGTGTCCCTAAACCTGAAGTAGAAGCGGTATTAGAATTCACAAACTTGGAAAGCATGTCCGTTAAATTGGTCATTTGATTTTGAAAATTTTGGTTTTGGTCTTGCATGTTACTCATCACTGCATCATTAGCTTTGACATAGCATTTAAAATCGTTTTTAGTCACACCTTGTGTTTGCGGAGCTGGAGCTTGGTAAGGTTGAGCTTGGTGAACCGGGGGTTGATTAATCGGAGGTTGATAAGTTTGGCTTTGCTTGTAATTGGTCCCCTGGTTTTGGTTGTAACGGTTTTGGTTATTTCCTTGGTTTTGTTGAACGGGAGGAAAACCGGGAGGTCGAATTTGATTAGCAATCGGGGCTCGGTAACCGGTATTTCCTTGATTGAAATTAGCTGCTGCAGCTTGGGTAACAAATTCTTGAATGTTGTCACGATAAACGTTGCCCTCGGCGGCGGGACAATTTCGGTAAGAATGAGCACCACTACAAGTAACACAACTTTCCTCGACCGCTTTCACGGGAGTGGGAGCTTGGGATTTCTTATCAAGAAGTAAGGCTTTCACCATATCTTTAAGTTCGGCAACATCAGGAGAAATACCGGGAGTAGAACTGCTCGAACTCACTTTTTCAACAACCGGTTTGTTACGTGAATTGCAAACTTTGGATTTGCTTTCAATGATTCTTAGGCAATAACGGGGCATTTTATCCAAAAATTTACCACCCGCGGCGGAATTCAACGAATCTTGATCATTAGAGTTCAAAGCATTATAAAAGTAATCGAGTGGATGTAACTCAAAAAAATCCTAGAATGTGGCATGCTCGAAGAAGATCATTGAATCGTTCTTCATGCCTAATAAAACGTCTCATCAAATCGTTTTTGGAAATCTCATGATTTCATTTGAAGATTTTATTGTTTTGGAAGGAGAAAAATTTGTGATGAATGTCGAACCAGATCATCCCATGTGAGAATCGATCGAGGGGGTTCTTTTTCAGCCAAAATCCGGTTGCACCCTCGAGGGACAATGGAAAAACATAAGCTTTACGACGTACTCGGAACGTTCGGAGAACTTCATCGTAGAAGTGATTCTTTGTTGAAATAACGGATGTGAGACATGAGGGGCTTCTGTCATGTCCGAAAGAATTGTATGTTTAGAACAGTAACAAATTGTGCTTAAGCTCAAAGTTTATCCGCGGTGATCTCGACACAACGATGGTAAAAATCCTCGTATCCCCACGTGGGGTGCTCTCCAAGCAATGAGCATAGACGAGTATCCTCCTCGTAACTATGGGAAAGCTTGATTTTCAATTGGGTTTCTACAAATTAAATGGTTCAACAAAAGTCGGGTTGACATGTTTTGTTGACGTTAGAATTACGAATTGAGAACGAGTGCGCATGCACTAACATTTAAAAAGAAAATTTATACTGATTTTTTTTTGTTTTTTATTTTTTGATTTTTTTTTGGTTTTTCAACAATGTAATTTTAAATACGGACAATGAGATAAGACACTTAAACCTAATAATCAACTCGCTTCTCGGTAACTCTTCAAAAGAAAAACGCACAAAAGAGTTTGTTTAACTTTCGAAGGTGAGCCGTACTGTGCAAGAGACACAAAAGGTAAGGTTTTGATCTTTGGTTCGGAACTTATTGATATAATACATCAGTTGGAAAGGTATTATTTGTTGTGTTCTTTTAACCAACTTGGTGAATATTTGCTTTTTTCTTTATGGATAATGTTTGTAATACTTTGGTTTTCTTGTTTATTTTAATTATTTTTTTATATTATATATACCTAATAAAACAGAAAAGAAAATTCTTGTGGTAGTGTTTTTTTATATGAAAATAGACAAAATAACTTCACTCGGAAAGATCTTCAAACACAAATTTTCAAACGGCTTCAACAATCGTAGACAATCCTCCCCGGCAGCGGCGTCAAAAACTGATGACTAGTTTTTGACCTACACCTTTTTAAAATTATAAAATATATAAATATAAATATAAAATATACTTATAATATATAATATATAAAAATAGGAAGGTAAGAATCAAAACAATCTCAATTATAGTAATCCGGGAGTATGATTCCCGTTTTTTTATGCCCCAACGAGGAATGCAATGAAAGTTGAGAGTCGATTTGAGAACCTGATGCGTGAATGGGATAAAGAATGATATAGGTTTTCAAAACCTACAGAAAAATAAGGCAAGAAACTAAAAGCACATAGAGTGAAACAAATTTTAACTAAAAACGTAAATCGGGAATCCTAAACGGGACCTAAAAACCCCTACAATAACAAAATTACTTCCCTAAAATAATATTTTTGGTTTTTAGTCGTAATTAACTAAAAGCAAGAATAAAGAAAACTGATACAGAAAAACAGAAAAGATTTGAGCTAGAAAACCCTAAAAACGTACGGGATTCCATCCGTTCTTTAAAAAAAGGAAAATTTTGCAATTTAACCCTACAAAACAAATCTATTTATCTAGGTATCTAAAATGTTAAAAGACAATTTCCTAAAAAGAATTATATTTATTTTGACTTTCTTATAATATATCTGAATTAAAAACGATTTAAAGAAAATTAAATATAAATGAATACTAAACGATTTTATAAAAATTCTGCAAAAATCATGAAAAAAGCTTGAATAGTGTCAATCATAAGAAAAATAGCTTAGAAAAACACTTATCGAATAAGCTGTGAAATAAGCCCAAACAGCTTATAATACAAAAGAGCTCAAAATGTTATAAATAATAAAAAAGGGAAAACTCTAACTGATGAGCTAAATGTACACACTGGTTGAGTAGTGTTGGGATAAAAATGCTTGAGTTGATGGTGGTAGATTCCCGGGTTCGAGTCTTGCTCACCCAGGTTTCCACTAACCCAACGGTTTAAATTTCCGATATTTTTTACAACTTTTGAAACACATAAAATAAGCACTTTTTACAAAGACTTCTTTTTTATAAACAATGAATAAGTTCTAGAATAAGCTAAATAAGACAGAATAAGCTAAACACCACTAAATTATGAAAATGCTAACTGTTTTACTACTTGGGGTCAAATAAGCAAACCTAAAAGTGTAATAAGCTAAGAAAGGAGCTTAACCACACCTTATAAGCAAATTTGAACAAAAATAAGCACTAAATTAAGCTAAAATGACAGGAAACTTAAAAAAAACTATAAAACTTAATTTTTTTAAAGCTAAAACTGCAAAATAAGCTCAACATAATCTCTAATCTAAAGAGAAATAGCTAAATAGCTTAACTAAAAATTCAATAAGCAAACTAACCCATAAATAAGCTAGGACAATAAGCAATGACCTTTTGGCAAAACTTTATAAACCAAAAGGCCAATAGGACTTTTCACTTAAAAATAAGACTAGAAAAAGGATCATTATTGCTTAGTGCTTATACCACTAAGAGAATGGCTAAAAAGCTACAATTAAGCCAACAAAGAAAAAACATTATGAAATTCCAGAAAACACTTAAAAACTTCATGAGAAATGCATCGCACACAGATTTAACACTTTGACAATTTTAGCTAACTTATGCAATCTTAACAAAACCACACTTTTGTGCTTAAAAATAAGCAAACAAATAGATCCTTATGGACGTTTAAGCTATAAACAGATTAAGTTTAGACCTCAAAGAACAATAATCAATACTCAAAAAGGAATTTGAAATTCACAATAAGCAACAAAAAGCATTTGAAAAAGCAATTTCTCAAACTCTTTCACACTTAGAAATTTTTTGACAGTTTTGGCAAAATCACACAAATAACAAATGCAGGTCCTTATGACTTTGTTTTAGCACTCAAACAAACCCATAAACAACACAATCTCACAAAAAACAAAAGTCTAAAACAAATAAGCATTATATAAACTATATGTTCTCATATCAAACAACTCCCTTTATATTAACCAATGATTTTGAAAATTTCACTCAAAACTTAAACAAAATACTTTTTATGACTACTTTAACGAATCAAAAACAGACCAAAAGCACAAATACAATTTTCACCCATTTTGACCTATTAAACAAGTTAAACCAAACACCTCTTTAAGTGTCTCAAACTCATTTTTAGCTTATGAATTTGAGAATTAAGGTACAAGTTGAAAATACCAGAAAATGATAAGCTATAAACATTAGACCTAATGAACAACTTCAATAATCAATGAACAAGAATAATAAGCTACACAACTATGCTAATAATTTTGGTTTTTTGAAAGGATTTAAAAATTTAGCAAGCAAATTAAAATCTAAGCTAACTAAAAGAACATACATCCATTAAATGACTACAATAACTTAAAAAGCAGATATATACTACAAATAAAACATACAATAAGCAGATGAATGCAATTAAAAGCGACGGATCAACCAATTTAAGCTAGAATGGTAAAAAAGAAACTTACAAGGACCTTTGCTCAAAACAAGGCTAAGATTAAGCTACATGAGGCTATCAAACAAGCTCCAGCTATCTTTAATAGTTGTGAGGTCCTGGAAGTCCTTTCCATATTGACTTCCCTTCCATATAAATAGCATTGGTAATTTTTAGGGGTGGATGAAATGATAAGCTCAGAAAGCTTAGATTGCTTTACTGAGTAAAAAAATAACTACTTTTAAGAGCTTAATGATCTTAAGTGAACAAAAGACAAGCTTATTTAAACATAATGCATAACAAGTAAATAAAAGACAATTGACTTCTAGATAAACTTAACTTTTAATAATAGAAAACTGATTACAACTTGAAAATGAAATTACAATGACTGAAAACATTAAGTTTGAAAATTACAATTTGCTAAAAATTTAGAAACTACATTAATCTACTAAAAACTAAACTACTAATAAGATTTCCACACACACAAATCCCATCCCCCTTGAGTGAAGGTTGCCCATTATTTATAGCTTGAGAAAGAAGCATCCAGGTCTCAAAAGCTTCTCTTGATCTATAAATCTCAAGCGTCATTTCTGGCAATCATTTAGATCCTTATTTTTAAGGCCGTTTGTTAATAAGTGAGCACACGGATTGCCAGCATGGCATTCCGTGTGTCAGAAGCTTTGAGTGCAAATTTTCCATTTTGGTGTGTTTGTTTGATGTACACGTGTTATCCCATGTGTCTGAGTGAGCCAATCAAAGGATTTGGTGACGTTTAAGCTTAGTTGAGCCGGGGCTTGTTACTAAGCATCTCATGAGCCATGTAGGATTGCTTCTAGAAGAGTTAATTGCATTTTAATTGAGTTAAATTGGTGCAGGGTAAAAACAGGGACGAAGGGTGAATAGTAAACCCATTCGCGCCCTTTTTCTTTTTATTTGTTAGTTTGACCCGAGGTTGTGGGTTTGACTTGGGCTATGTTTTATATAAGAAAGGGTTGGGCCGGTGTTTGTTTGGGCTTGGAAATGGTTTAAAAGAGGTTTTGTTATAAAAGACTAACGACCGTTAGTCCTTTATCAATAAAAGGCTAACGGTGTTAGGGTTTTTGGGACTTTTTGTGAATATGAGTTAACAATAAGGGTATTTTCGGTATTTTGAAGGATTTTGTCATTTTGTGGTTGACCAATGTTGACCATGAGTTGACTATTGTTGACCTTTTTGCTAGAAAACTTCTGGCTCTTGTGCACTCTTTCCGTTCCCGTGTCCCTGTTTGTTCGGTTTTGACCGTTTTCTTGTGATTTTTGCATATCCGTACCTACACATTCACAAACAACAAAATACACAAATACAAGCATATTTTTGCACATTTTGATCATTTAAGGGCCATTTTGGATATAATAAGGATATGTGATTTCTCACATATCAGTCATGAAGTCTCGGTAAGCACTGAAGGGGTTGAAGAATGAAAAAGAATTGTAAGGATAAAGGGTGAAAAGAAAGAAGCCCTCCATACACTTAGGCAAAAACCGGGTCAATACATAAGCTGTCGGAAACACTAAGTTGTTGTCTAACATTGAAGATAGTCATAGACCCAGTGACACCATGCACAACCTTCCATATCCACTCAAGGTCTCTCAACAGACTCTTCTTTCATTTCTCATAGAGATTACACGCATTTCTATCGACTTTCTCACTCCGAGTTAGTTGGTATTGAAAAGGTGGCAGTCCGCTCCAGCCTCCGATTACTAAAACCAAAGTGCGCTATTGAGTCTAGAGCCAAAAGAGATCATCCATAAATCTCATTAGGACACTTGTCAAAATAATGCTTTCTATTTCACACAATGTGAATAACGAGAAATATATAAAGAGTCTTACGCATTATCCTTGTGATTTTGCCAGAACATCAGAGTGATACTTACGTAATCACAGTGAAGATGGAAATCCTGCTTGAGCCAACATCAAACAAGCTCTTGGTAGGTGACTTGTGCGATTCAAATGAATCAAACTTGTGACAACTGGAAAGAAACGATGGTGCGATTCCAAGAGAATCAAACTTGTTCCAGTTTATGAATTGACGATTGATGATGAACTTTTGAAATGATTAACACTCTCGATGTGTCACAAAACCACTTTATCAAGTGACACGTCGATTGATTTTCAAATCAAAATTTCTATTCAATCGGTAAGACAGTAACTCAATCGTTCACTCTTATCATGCTGTCTGCTTTGAGACGTTCCGGTAACTAGAACATGCTGAGTTTGATGAATCTAATACATGTGTGTTAGAAAGATTCAATACTGCAAGCTGGAAATCCTGTCAAGGAGATTCTTTTTAAATTGAATCTACCTGATCACAGGTTGATCCTGACGGATTCGAAGGTTACTCTAACCAAACATGGGCGAATGAAAAAGCCATATTCGTCCCCCTGCTTTATTGATAACTGGTTTAATGCAGGATACTTAAAGATGGAGGTGAAGGTACCTGATTCCAGCTGTCTCAAAGATTCACAACCACATGCTCATACCCGACCGACAAATATAAAGACATCATGAAAGCTCAAGTACATGTTTCAAGACTTCCGCTACTCTGATACCGTATGTCTTTCTTGAAGTGACGAAGTATTAAAGTTAAAGAATTTCAAAGAAGTTTTCGTCACTTTAATACCGAACGTCTTTCTCGAAGTGAAGAAGTGTTAAAGTTAAAGAATATCAAGAAAGATGGTTACACTCGCTTTCAAACATCAAGAACACTATGAGCATGTCGGTCCAAAAGTCACAAGATCACAAGAAGGAAAAGATTACAAGATGGCGAATAAAGATTATGCTTGGTTGATGATCTTAAGAAGCTCAAAAGATCACATACAAGTCAAGAAAAAGATATAAGCTAAAGCCTAAAAGTCTAAAGATTGCTACATCAAGATTCACAAGATAAAGAACATGATAACTAGACTATGAGCTAAAGATTGAAGACATTCATAGAATGTAGATCTTAAGTTTTGTAAATAGGAGTGACCTCCCTTAGGGGGAGATTGTTAGGAATACAAAATTCCTAGGAAAGTGTCGGTCACTTCATAGATAACGATCGTTAGCTCGTTAAGTAATATTTGGAAACTTACATAGTTAGCTTAGGAAAAAGCCCATGGACAAAGCCTATAAGCCCATCCATAGCCAGCCATTGTAAGTATATATACACCTCTCCATGCCTTGGAAAGGTGGTTGGTTGTTCATTTTGTTTCACACATTAATGCATTTTTCTCTTATGTTTACTTTCTCTCTCTAAAGTGTTCATCCAACCACTCTCTCACTAAAATCACCACTCTTTCCCTCTACATGTATGTTATTAGTTTGTCTTTAAATCTATAGAAAACCCTTGTAATTTCTATACTCTAAATACGCGTTTGGTTTTTTGTATCATCCTTAACACTTTAGTTTACCTTAATCGTTTGTCTATGACATTTGTATAGATAGAATGGCTATTGGCTAAATACCTTTAGGTATTAGCCATGTTTATGATAATTTAACGTTTGGTTTATGTTTATTTTGATTGCATCTTATGAGTTGTGTGTTGTTTTATGTTTATCAATATATACTTGTTTACGTGCTTAAGTATGTGACCTATCATTCAACTAGGCCTAGGCATACAAATAGAGCGTTAGCTAGATGCCAGGATAGCTCTCCATATCTGTAATTTATATATCTAGAGTAATAGGATCACAAATATTAACCTGTCTTTGCCTTTGGTTTAGTGAACAAGTTGGACTAGCAGGTGACCTAGGATCAACAAATGATGTTCTGATTCCTCAGGTAAAGATCTAGACAGTGGAATACTAGTATATAAAGAGTCGTTAAGCAGTAAGTTAGTAAAGTCTTGATGAGCTAGGATTTAATAAGATCACCATTTTTGTCTTCTAAGATAGATTATAATCAATCATGAGTAATTTATACGGATGTGGTTAATTGTGACAGAATTGCCAGGTCTAGAGTTTAGGAAGAAGTACCGCCTTAATCTAAGAATGATATATCAACAACAAGATAAGACAATCATTGCACTTATAAAATAAAACTTGCATTTTATTAAGATTAAATATGGTTAATACTTTTTTATTACATTAGGCTTGAACGCTTCTCTATCTTCTAATTGTTAACTTTTGTGTGTTAATTTCCTAATCTCAGTCTAGGTAAACCAAAACTCGTGCCAGTCTCTCAACTGAAAAACCCCCCTTTTTGTGCGTTAGTTTTAAGGTGTAACTTCGGTATACATAGATAAATTAGGACTAACCTGAGATAACCCAAAAATACTTAGACCCTAAAGTATTAAACACTTACTATTAGTGATCGACACCCTACTTACCAACGAATCCCTACATCTGATCGTGTACACTTCCCGTTAGTGTTTTTGTAAGTAAAGTCGGCAAAAAATAAATAGTAAAACATTGATATAAATATTACCTACGCATAATGACCCATCAAGTTTTTGGCGTCGCGGCCGGCAAGTTAAGTTGGTTATTTTATTCTTATTTATTAGTAATTTTAGTTTAGATTAGTTAGGATTTTTGTGTTTTTGTGTATTTGTTTTTTTGACATTGTATATTTTGCATATTTTATGTGTTTGTTTGCATTATTAGTCTTGCTGTCTGTCTTTTGGTCGAAAACTGAATACGAGGTATTCATCCCTTTGAATACGGCGTATAAATTTTTTTCTAAACCAGTACAGCGTATTAGACTTTAAACATCAATACGGCGTATCGATCTATTTGACCTTTTTCTCGGTGTTCGTAGCAAATTTATTACAGGAAATAGACAACCCCGATATGACTATGGAGGAATATGTTCAACTCGAAACTGAGAGAGCTCTTTGAAATGGTAAGGTGTATAACTGGGAAACTGCTATGTATGGTAAGATCTTGTATGATGAAGATGTTCACTACCTCAGATTTTTTGAAAAGGAATTCCCAGCTATAGTATACAATGATGCATTAGCATCTAAATCAGATTTCTCATATGAACCTATGGTAAGACCTCAACATGTTGATGAAGTTAATTTGAAAAATGAAACATTGTTGTCCGATTATGATGATGAGAAACACAATGTTATATCCTTTAATGATCTACTTCCTTTTAACATATTTTCTGTCAATGATTTAAAATTAAAAAAGGACGATGATGATGACAATATCGATATGAAACAGTCTTTGGGGGATTTATCTATCAAACCATTACCTAATTTAATAAGTATCGATGTTGGTACGTATGCACATGGGTTAAATAAACTTTTGGAAACAAATCATGATACAATAAATAAATTTTTCATTGCTGAAACTTTTATCAAGGAATTAAGTGATAATATCATGATCTGGAATTATTTTAACGAACGGATGCTAATAAATTCTATTAAGAATTTATATGTGCCATTTGGCATACCGTTCGACCCTAAGTTGTTTTATAAGGATGGGATAAAAATGGGGCAAGTCTAACTTAAAGACTTTTCTGTAGACAAAAGTGCTTGTCGGGAGACAACCCGGAATGTAATTTTCTTTTTGTTATCGAGTCTGTCTTCCCAGGTAGTCGATCCGGCGTATCCAAACTCTATGGATATGGCGTATTGACCCTAACCTGGATGTTATCCAATTTATTTATCTGCACTTAAAAAATTTAGTGCCAGACTTGTCGATACGGCGTATTCATAACTATGAATACAAGTCTTTACATTTTGTAAACTTCACTTCTCATTCCCATTTCTATTTTCCCTTTGGAATAAAAAACTTTGAAAATAATAAA
This sequence comes from Tanacetum coccineum, assembly GCA_026074375.1. Taxonomy (NCBI): domain Eukaryota; kingdom Viridiplantae; phylum Streptophyta; class Magnoliopsida; order Asterales; family Asteraceae; genus Tanacetum; species Tanacetum coccineum. Next base: position 15,334 of record BQNB010032795.1, read on the forward strand.
AAATACTCTCTAGCTCCTCTCCTCAATTCTATAGCTTTCGTATGATATCTACTATGCAAACATGATATATAACAAAAAACTGTATAGGAAGTCGATATGCCGTATCCATGTTTCGGGATACGCCGTATTGAGACATGTATTAAAAATCCTAAGTACGGGTCAGAGGTCGATGGGTATTTATACTTATTGTTGTTCCTATTCTATTTTCCTAACTTTAGTCAAACCTTGGTCAACTTTACTTAACTTTGACCAAGATAGATTTTATTACATTATAATTACTAATAAAACTACAAAATAAACAAACTATACAAAGACTATATAAAGACCAATTCATTTAATAATAAACACTTTTCTTGAACCTAACAATCTTCCCCTAAGGGTTGATTATTATAGACGCTTCATCGTCGATAAAATTGGTCTTCCATTCACATAACAATTCCTATATTGTCAGTTGTTGTTGGTTACCAAAATATCTTTTCACCCTGTTTCTCCCCCTTCAAGAGGATCAGCATCTGTATGATATTATTCATGAAATGCGAAAAGTTATGGCTTTTCAAACTTTGCTTTCAAAATTTTCTATAATTCTGGATCAGCTGCTTGATCTTGAGGTTTTGACTTCATGTTCAAATACAACTGATGTTGAGGATCAACAGTTGATTTTTTAGCAGTTGATGAACTTGTTGTAGGGTATCATCCATTTTCTTAACGTTATCATCTTTTGATTGATCTTGTTTCTGTTTATCATTCACATCATCATCATCAAAAACCTTCGGATTTTCCTTATGACTCCTAGGCTCTATCCTAGTACCGGAATCATCAACATCATCATTAAGCATAGAATCAGCAAACTCACTTGCGTATGATTCATCATCTTCTTCTCCTTCAAACCATCTTTTCAATCTCCTCCTCTGCCAACTTCTCTTGTACTTTAGCAACATTTTCTTGTGCTTCAGCAGCTATAGCAGTTTTATGTAGAGCAAGACTTAAGAGGGTTGCTTCAGCAATTTCATCCCTCTCTCTGTCATCACTAGGAGGTGGAATTGGAGTTGTGTTTTGCTTCTTTTGTCTGATGGTAACTTTGATTGATTTTCTTAGTGAACTCGTCTCTCTAGCACTTTGCTTCCTCTTCTTCCCCTGAGGACTAGCAGCAGTAAGGGTAGGTATCCTATGGGCTCTAGGTGTTGACCTATGTGTTCCTTATGTAGAAACAACCGGTTGCGGTTGATTCATTAGAACAGCTACATTAACAAACACCGTCTCATACTCCTTGTAGTCATCAGTGGCACGGATCTCCTTATTCAAGAATGCATCCAGAATCAACATCCCTTGAACAGTCACATACCCCGTAGTATAAACACTTACCAACGGAATATCATCCTTGATGGAATGATAACCCTCTTCAAGTCGCGGAGAAATGGATGGATATTTCTTTATCAAATCAGCAATTATGAGCTTTGTAAAGCGAGGGTACTGAATGACATCCTTCTTATGGAATACACTATTCATGAAATCCCACCATAGAAGAGCAGCACAATCAACATTCCTTTGATTAAACACGGCATGAAAAAGTTGTAGAATGTTGATCTTTGTTTGATAATGTCTAGATGTTCGAGTAGTCAAACAGCGGTTGAACACCTTGAACATTGTTTGCCATGGTTGAGAAAGATTCTTCGTAAAGAAGGCACTTACTTTATCAACAAAACCTTGATATCCAACCGTGTGCATGAAAGATTCAATAATTTCTATGTTGACTGGTGCAACAAATGGATTTTCTAGAGTTTCCACTGGCAGTTGAAGAGTAGTATGAAACATATCAATAGTGTAAGTAATTTCTTGAGTAACCAGCTTGAATTTGATGGTATCCTTGGTGTTAGGCACCTTGCGAACTGTTTTCCAGAACTGTTGTAGTTACACAGCTGGAACATCAACAGTTACAGTAAGAGCATAACTCAACGGATGATCAAGTAAGATTTATCCCACTATCTTGCATTCTGGTGAGCATGGGATACTTTGAAGCACAACATAATTGTTGCATCTCCCAATGCCTTGAAATTTTAGGACAAGTTGAGCAGCTGGAATGATTTGTTGAGCCATCTAGAATACTGTATGATGACATGAAGTGATTAGTGAAATGAGATAAGGTTTATTTAATACACATTTATATAACAATTTTGTCACTTTCCACTCCGTTTGTTTTTATATGCTCTGGCAATTCTTTTTGAGCATATTCTGATCATTTTCTTTCTCATGTGCCAATTCTTGCTTTTTTGGGCACATGTCATACGTTTTATTTATCTTTTCTTTTGATTTTATTTTGTATGCTCTGGAATTTCTTTTTCGAGCATACTTTGATTTGATTTTTGGCGTATGGATTTTATCTCTCTTTCTATTTTGAAGGTCCTCATCAAAAAGCATTTGTGAAATGATACTCTTTCAAGAATAATAAAGATATACTCAGATTTTGAAAATACCAGTTTGGCAAAAAACACAATTTTGTAACAACCATTTGATGTTTAAGAAATCAAAGAGTATAACTTTATATTCTCAAAAAAACTTTTTAGTAAAAGAGTACCACTTTTTGACACAAAGATACGGCTTTTGGATAGAAATTGAGATAACATTTCCAAAATCACATGTTTTCCAAAGATGTTTGAAAACTATGAAATTACAACCAAACTAATGTAATGACAATTGGATGGTCACTAAGCCACTCACTCCTCATTCTGTTCAGTGAAGAAAATGACTGAAATCGAACATGACTTAGACCATTTATCCAAATGAGTGCAACAGATAGTCATAAACCACTTTGAACTGTTTTTGAAACAATCTTTTCAAAACTTTGAAATTTGTCTTTGTTGAGACATAAGAATATATGATCATAAACAGTTGAAGCACCATGTTTATTTGTTTTTCTCAAATCTTTTGAATCAATGATCATTGAATGAAAAATTTAGCTATACAAAACATATTCTTATATATGATAATTGGATGCTCAGTAGATTGCTCACTCCTCATCCTGTTAATTTTAAAAAACGATCATAACCAGACACAGTCTTCACCATTTAACCTATTTATCAATATAAAAATATGATTTTATAACTAAATTTATCATTGGTTTTTGTAAAATGCCATTTTGATTAACATTTAAGCCCATTTGAGTATTCGTAAAAAGTTAGCCCATTAAGGTTGTTTTCCGAAACCCAAACTGAAAGCCCAGTTTTGTCTTACGAAACCCATGTATTGGCCCATTATATCATTTACAAAACCTGTCATTTTGGCCCAATACTATTTACGAAACCATTTTAATAAGCCCATAAGAAACCGAAACCTTAAACCATTACTTTCGTAAACATAATTAACAAAGAAAAATGATAAACTGAAATATTTGTTTTCATTTTCAGCTTATTTTTATCATTTATTCATAATTTAAGACTATTCTTATGTTCTGAAAGCAATACTTCAAGTTTACGAAACCTTTTAAGTTTACGAAACCTCATGATCTTAGTCCACAAATGATATTTTCAGTGATCAATACATTCCAATCATGTTCTATGATACTTATCAATGTTTTGCCTCATTCAATTTCACTATCTAAACACTTTTATTTTTTACGAAACCCTAGATCTATACGAAACCTATATTAATAATTAATAATAGCAATTAATCACAAAGAAAAACAAAATAGATCATGTTTCTTACGTTTTCTTTCACTGAGAACTGACAAAACGATTTGGATCGTTGTTTTCTGAGTTACGAAAGATCAAACTTTTGCAAAGGATTTACGAAACCTTGTTACTGTGTGTATACGAAAGTGAGAGGATACGTATGACCCTGTTTCTTTTATACTTCTGAAAATAACTTTGCGTTTTTGACATTTTCAGTTTCTCAAGTTACTTTCGTAAACCTTTTTAGTCCATACGAAACTATCTTTTGTTTTTGACTTCTTCAGTCCCTCTTCTTTCTTTCGTAAACACTAACAACCCATACGAAACTAACTTTTGCATTTTTCATTTAAGTCCTTATAGTTACTTTCGTAAGCTTTTAATACCCAATTTTTTTTTCATAACTCCCCCTTGGAGTTAGACCCATTTTCACAACAAACCTTTTGAATTATTTTGCTGTTAATTTCCTTTTTTTAATTTTTTTTATGACTCTCCCTCGAACAAATATCCATTTGAAATTCTTCTTTTTTGATAAAATTTTGTTCAACAAGAAGTTATTTTTTTCTTTTGAGAACACATTTTTATTTTCTGATGATGAAGTGACTGAAAAATTTATCACTCCCCCTCAATAAGATATCTAATTAAAGAACTTATCGAGAGATAGTTATTTTTTAGTTTTGAAAATTCTTTGAGAAGATTTTGAAAATCAAGAATTTCATAACTCCCCCTCGAATAAATGTCTAATTAAAGAACTTATTCAAGAGATTGTTACTTTTTGCTGTTTTTCTACACTTGAATTTTTTAAACTTTGATGATTTTTGAAAGATGTTTTTTAAGAAATCCTTATTTTATGAATGGATTATAATTACAAACAACATATTTTAGCAGTGAAAGATCATTTTATTAATGATTTACTCCCCCTCGGTTCATGATATATTTAAGCATTTAAAGAACCACTTTTTGTGAAAACAATAGCATGAAACTAATGAAAACGGAGAAGATATGTGATTCTATCATTTAAATTATATTTTTGCATTTTTGTAATTTTCAAATTTTTATTTGTTTTTCATGTTTTGAAAAAGATATAAAGTATTTTTGATGTTTTTGAATTTTTGAATTTTGTATTCTCTTGAGTAAATTGGCTTGGATATCTTTGGAGTCACCTAAACTTTTCTAAAGTTCATTTCTTAACATCTCATTTTTCTGTTCTTCAACAGAAACATCTCCTACCAATTATGTGAACTAAATACTCAAACCTTTCTTGTGGAAGGGCTTTAGTAAATAGATCAGCAAGTTGGTATTCCGTCCCGACAAAGTAAAGTTCAATGGTACCTCGTTCAACATGCTCCTTGATAAAGTGATAATGGATGCTAATGTGTTTTGTTGTGCCGTCTACAACGCCAAGTACATGCCTCTTGAAGTCATATATCCAGAGGCGCACAAATCCCGCCGAAGCGAGGTCGGCTCTAGCTGTTTGAGTGTGTCGCTCTTACCCTTTGAGTGCTTACGACATTACACCACACACACAACTGTAGATCTCCAGATGTCTTGGGAGAACGGGAGCGCTTCATCTCAGTTACACAATGACCCCTGGCGCTACACCTCTACTTCAACATAACACACATCTTTTGTAACGATATCCATAATCAAGCAGTTGCGTTCTCATCCAAATGACTTGTGCGCAACATGCTGATAAATATACATACTCAGCTTCTGCAATTGACATGGCTGTTCAATCCTGCTTTTTCGATGACCAACTGACTAGCTTGTCTCCCAGAAACTGAAGTCATCCAGATGTGCTTTTATAATCATCAAGGTACCCTGCTAAATTTGCATTTGAATACTCAATTAGCTCAAATCCATAATCCTTTGAGTACCGTAATCCTTTGTTAATGGATTGTTAGAGGTACCGAAAGATCCTTTTGACCTCTTTGAGGTGTTTATCAGTAGGGCGTGCCTGATAACGTGCACATACAAATGTTGCAAATGTAATATCTGGTTGACTTGCAGTGAGATACATGAGTCCTCCAATCATTCTACGGTATTTAGTTTGATCAGTTGGGGTAAGCTGTAAATCTACATCAATTTTGGCAATAGCCATTGGTGTCATAATAGTATCACATTTTTCCATTCCGTGTTTCCTAAGAAGGTTCATAGTGTATTGTGATTGGTTTATGAAGATTCTATGGGGGTATTGATGAATCTGAATTCTGAGAAAGAACTTCATCTCACCCATCATTGACATTTCAAAATTATCTTTCATTAGTTTTGTAAATCTGTTTGAGAAAACTAGATTTGTAGATCCAAAAATAATGTCATCGACATATATTTGAACAAATAAAATGTCCTCCCCATGTCTTCGTGTAAACAATGTTGGATCAACAATACCTTTTATGAAATGGTGTTCAATCAAGAGGGAAGAAAGCTTGTCATACCATGCTCGAGGTGCTTGTTTGAGACCATACAGAGCTTTCTTGAGACGATAAATGTGATTAGGAAAATATGGATCTATGAATCCGTCGGGCTGACTTACAAAAACTTCTTCTTTCCATGGACTATTCAGGAATGCAGTCTTCACATCCATCGGGTATATTGTAAAGTTCTTGTATGCCGCGTAAGCCACGCACATGCGAACAGCTTCTAGTCGTGCGACTAGAACAAATGACTCCTCAAAATCTATCCCTTCTTCTTGATTAAAACCCTTTGCAACGAGACGTGATTTGTTCCTAATAACTGTGTTTTTAGCATTTGTTTTGTTTTTCCAAAGCCATTTTACCTTGATTGCATGCCTGCCTTCCGGTAATGGAACAAGTTCCCGCACATCTAGATGTTTGAACTGATTAAGTGCATCTTGCATTTATTTGATCTAATTATGATCAAGCATAGCTTCCTTGATGTTTTTGGGTTCAGTAAGACTCACTGTGAGTGCGTACATAAACAACTCTGCATTAGTTTGGAGTCTATTTCTTGTTTAAACTGGCTTTGAAGGGTCACCACTTACTTGTTCAATTGGATGATTCTTAGTCCACTTATCAGTGTAGCCATATTATTGATGGAACTCGTGCATATTTGACGGGTCTTGATAGTTTGAAGATGACTCAACTTCTTCGATCTCAGGATTTTCAAAAGAATTCATAATAGTATTCCCTTCAAGTTCTATAACATCTTCTTGAAGTTGTTCATCAGAATGAGTTTCCAAGACTGGAATTGATGATTCTTATGTGATTGGTTCTTCTGAAGAAGTTACTATTTGCGAAGCATCACTATCTTCAACAATGATTAAAGACGGTGATGGAGTATCTTCAACATCAAGAGTATTTGCAGCGGAATTATTTGTCACTTTGGAAGTACTCGGCGCATAATATTCTTTATACAGAGGACCAAACAAGTTATCCAAGTCTTGTTGTGACAGTATTTCATTCATATTTTATTATGAATCTTGAAAATTCGAGCAGTTTAGACCGAGTCATGAATTTTTGCATTCAAAAGCCATAGCTGTGAGTTCATCAAACTTGACATGGATCGTTTCCATTATCTTTTTGGTTCGGCGGTTATATATACGAAATCCTCCTGATGACTCAGAATAACCAATAAAGATACCAATGTCAGCCGTTGGTTTAATTTTCCCAAGTTCATCACGATTATTTGTTGGATAACAAAGAGATCCAAATACATGAAAGTATTGAATATTGGGTTTTCTTTCTCGAATCATCTCATAAGGAGTCTTATTGTATCATGTGTGTACAATAGATAGATTATGAGTAAAGCAAGCAGTAGCAATAGCTTTCGCCCAAAGAAATTCTGGAGTTTTTGAAAAGTTAAGCATTGTGCGTACAGCCTCGACGAGTGTACGATTTCTACGTTCAACAACACCATCTTATTGAGGCGTTCGAGCAATTGAAGAATTATGAACAATGCCTAACTTTTCATAAAACGACCGCAATTTCGTGTTTTTGAACTCTGTTCCATTATCAGTTTGGATCTTCAAAATTTGAGCCTTTAGATTCCGTTGAACTTGATTAATGAAATTGATGATCATATCAGGAGCTTCATCTTTGGTGCAAAAAAATATACCCAGATGTATCGAGAATAATCATCAACGATCACTAGAATATATTTCTTGTCATTAATACTTGCTACCCTCATTGGCCCACCCAAATCCATATGAATTAATTCGAGTTTAGATTCTGTGCTTTGAACCAATTTTGGTGTCACATGCTGAACATAAGTGATCTTTATCATACTTAAATTTCAGAAGCCCATCAACTAGATCTTTTGACTTGTGTTGATTAATGGTACCAAAATTCAAATGAGAAAGCCTTCGGTGCCATAAACATGATTTTTTTGATGTTGCTTTAGACATTAAGCACACTGGAGAAGAAGACTCTAACTCAAAAATGGAAATGGTGTAAAGATTAGATTCACGAGAACCGGTAAGCAAATCATGACCCTCCAAATTCCGTACATAACACGTGTTTGAACAAAAAGCAACTTCTAAATCTCCATCACAAAATTGTCTAACCAAAAATAAGTTGTGTCCTAGGCCTTCAACATAGTATACGTGACATATCGTGAGATTGCCTTGAACATAATCTCGATATCCAGTGATTGCTGCAAAGTGATCATTTCCAAAGCGGACTGTTCCTATGAATTTCTCAATGAAATCTCTTAGCAGAGACATATTGCCAGTCATATGCTTCGAGCACCCATTATCAACAATCCAAGGGACGAGTTGGATCACCTGCATCACATGAAACAAATGCAGATGGAAGAGTGGATAGTTTGCTACCCATTTCTAAGTGGTAACCGGTGTGTTAGATTTATATCAAATATGGGTACTACTCTTTGTTTCACTAGATTGTGATTGAGCTGTTTTACTTTTGGGTGTCCAATTAAAACATTGTGGGTATTCAACCCATTTCTGCTACTTTTTACTTGTTGCAATTTTGTTTTTTATGTAATTGCTAAGTGTCCTACTTTAACTAGAATTAGGAGATAGTGGTAACGTACTATTAAACTTATTTGTTGCTGTTGGGGTTTTAGCAACACTTAATCTAGATTTCGCAACTGCAGAAATAACTCCTAAATTCGTAGATCTTGCTACTATGAGGGTAGTGAATAAGGCTCTCTATACTTTAGAATCTCTAGACAAAGCATAACGAGCAACATATTTTTCATGAGAAAGCAAAAAACACATCTTTATCACAAGAAACACAAACAATATTTGAAACGTCATTAACAGCATTTATAGTCTTGGTATTTAATACACTTGTGTTTGATTGACATATAGTCGAATTCATTGTTTCACGATTATTAGAATCTATACTAACACTACTTGACATCTTCCGAACATGTGCAGATGGACTCTTATCATTAGTGTTCTTCAAGACTATATCATTTGATTTATTGTCTTTAGACTTTGGTCTTCTAACACTATTAGAACTTTCTACACATGTGGAATTAGAAACATTCAAGTTAGTTTTAGAATCCGGCGTTTGTATCTCTGCTTTTATGATCCTATACATTCCTCTTACGATTACATTCGCACTTTGTTTTTGACTTTGCTCGTTTTTTGGTATAAATTGTAAAGTGAATGGTTTTGACCTATCTGCATTAACCTTAGTATTAGACACTTTCTTAGCCTTAACTGCTATGTTTTTAGGCAATGGTGTTACATAGAGAAGTGTTTCTGAGGTCTTAGATTTATCAAACTTAGTATTCACATTCTTCCCCATTTTAATTGTTTTAATCTTATTTTTGAGTTCAGATATTGCCATCAAAAGATCTTGATTTTAAGACCGCACATCAGTATAAGCATATGTCTTTTGATTAACATGTTCAATTAACTCATCAACCTCTTTTTGATGTTGAGTTCGTGTTTCTTTTATTGAATTAAAAAGCTTTTAAAATTCAAGTTTAATATTTTCTCTTTCTTGAACAATGGAATCAACTTGAGTTTTTAGCAACACGTTCTCATCATTCAATGTTGACAATCTTGACTTCCAAGAGATGTCACAAGCGATTTTCTATTTTTGATGTTGTAATTTGAGTTCAAAATCAATGCTTTGAGCTTGTGATCGCTTAAAATCATTTTTAAGAATTTTGATTCTCTTGAGTAAATTGGCTTGGATATCTTTGGAGTCACCTAAACTTTTCTAAAGTTCATTTCTTAACATCTCATTTTTCTGTTCTTCAACAGAAATTAACATACAATCTCGAATTTCTCGAGTCAGAGATACTTCTAAAAGTTTTTGATGTATGATCATTCATTCAAGAAGATAACTTTGCCAGACATTCTAACTCAGTTGGAGTCATACATCTCATACCAATTATGTGAACTAAATACTCAAACCATTCTCTTTGTGAGGGCTTTTAGTAATAGATTCCAAGCAGTGTAATCCGTCCAGTACTAAGTTAAAGTTCTAATGGTCCACTCGTTCAACATGCTCCTTGATAAAGTGATAATGGATGCTAATGTGTTTTGTACGAGAATGTTGTACCGGTTTGCATTATATAGCAATTGAACTTTTGAGTCACAACACATTAGAATCTTGTTGTAGCGATATACATAATCAAGGAGTTACGTTCTCATCCAAATGACTTGTGCGCAGCATGCTAATAAAGATAGGTACTCAGGTTTCGCAGTTGACATGGCTGTACAATCCTACTTTTTTGACGACGAGCTGACTAGCTTGTCTCCCAGAAACTGAAGTCCTCCAGATGTGTTTTTATAATCATCAAGGCACCCTACTAAATCTGCATATGAATACGCAATTAGCTCAAATCCATAATCCTTCGAGTACCGTAATCCTTTGTTAATGGATTGTTGGAGGTACCGAAAGATCCTTTTGACCTCTTTGAGGTGTTTATCAGTAGGGCGTGCCTGATAACGTGCACATACAAATGTTGCAAATGTAATATCTGGTTAACTTGCAGTGAGATACATGAGTCCTCCAATCATTCTACGGTATTTAGTTTGATCAGTTGGGGTAAGCTGTAAATCTACATCAATTTTGGCAATAGCCATTGGTGTCATAATAGTATCACATTTTTCCATTCCGTGTTTCCTAAGAAGGTTCATAGTGTATTGTGATTGGTTTATGAAGATTCCATGGGGGGATTGATGAATCTGAATTCTGAGAAAGAACTTCATCTCACCCATCATTGACATTTCAAAATTATCTTTCATTAGTTTTGTAAATCTGTTTAAGAAAACTAGATTTGTAGATCTAAAAATAATGTCACCGACATATATTTGAACTAATAAAATGTCCTCCCCATGTCTTCATGTAAACAATGTTGGATCAATAATACCTTTTATGAAATGGTGTTCAATCAAGAGGGAAGAAAGCTTGTCATACCATGCTCGAGGTGCTTGTTTGAGACCATACAGAGCTTTCTTGAGACGATAAATGTGATTAGGAAAATCTGGATCTATGAATCCGTCGGGCTGACTTACAAAAACTTCTTCTTTCCATGGACTATTCAGGAATGCAGTCTTCACATCCATCGGGTATATTGTAAAGTTCTTGTATGCCGCGTAAGCCATGCACATGCGAACAGCTTCTAGTCGTGCGACTGGAACAAATGACTCCTCAAAATCTATCCCTTCTTCTTGATTAAAACCCTTTGCAACGAGACGTGATTTGTTCCTAATAACTGTGTTTTCAGCATTCGTTTTGTTTTTCCAAAGCCATTTTACCTTGATTGCATGCCTGCCTTTCGGTAATGGAACAAGTTCCCGCACATCTAGATGTTTGAACTGATTAAGTGCATCTTGCATTTATTTGATCTAATTATGATCAAGCATAGCTTCCTTGATGTTTTTGGGTTCAGTAAGACTCACTGTGAGTGCGTACATAAATAACTCTGCATTAGTTTGGAGTCTATTTCTTGTTTAAACTGGCTTTGAAGGGTCACCACTTACTTGTTCAATTGGATGATTCTTAGTCCACTTATCAGTGTAGCCATATTATTGATGGAACCGGGTGCATATTTGACGGGTCTTGATAGTTTGAAAATGACTCAACTTCTTCGATCTCAGGATTTTCAAAAGAATGCATAATAGTATTCCCTTTAAGTTCTATAACATCTTCTTGAAGTTGTTCATCAGAATGAGTTTCCAAGACTGGAATTGATGATTCTTATATGATTGGTTCTTCTAAAGAAGTTACTATTTGCGAAGCATCACTATCTTCAACAATGATTAAAGACGTAAGTTGGGGAGGGGGGGTGATGGAGTATCTTCAACATCAAGAGTATTTGCAGTGGAATTATTTGTCACTTTGGAAGTACTCGGCGCATAATATTCTTTATACAAAGGACCAAACAAGTTATCCAAGTCTTGTTGTGACAGTATTTCATTCATATTTTATTATGAATCTTGAAAATTCGAGCAGTTTAGACCGAGTCATGAATTTTTGCATTCAAAAGCCATAGCTGTGAGTTCATCAAACTTGACATGGATCGTTTCCATTATCTTTTTGGTTCGGCAGTTATATATACGAAATCCTCCTGATGACTCAGAATAACCAATAAAGATACCAATGTCAGCCGTTGGTTTAATTTTCCCAAGTTCATCACGATTATTTGTTGGATAACAAAGAGATCCAAATACATGAAAGTATTGAATATTGGGTTTTCTTTCTCGAATCATCTCATAAGGAGTCTTATTGTATCATGTGTGTACAATAGATAGATTATGTAAAGCAAGCAGTAGCAATAGCTTTCGCCCAAATAAATTCTGGAGTTTTTGAAAAGTTAAGCATTATGCGTGCAGCCTCGACGAGTATACGATTTCTATGTTCAACAACACCATCTTATTGAGGCGTTCGAGCAATTGAAGAATTATGAAAAATGCCTAACTTTTCATAAAACGACCGCAATTTCGTGTTTTTGAACTATGTTCCATTATCAGTTTGGATCTTCAAAATTTGAGCCTTTAGATTCCGTTGAACTTGATTAATGAAATTGATGATCATATCAGGAGCTTCATCTTTGGTGCAAAAAAAATATACCCAGATGTATCGAGAATAATCATCAACGATCAATATAATATATTTCTTGTCATTAATACTTGCTACCCTCATTGGCCCACCCAAATCCATATGAATTAATTCGAGTTTGGATTCTGTGCTTGGAACCAATTTTGGTGGAAGTAAATCTTTCTTGACTTGTGTTGATTATACTTAAATTTCAGAAGCCCATCAACTTGATCTTTTGACTTGTGTTGATTAATGGTACCAAAATTCAAATGAGAAAGCCTTCGGTGCCATAAACATGATTTTTTTGATGTTGCTTTAGACATTAAGCACACTGGAGAAGAAGACTCTAACTCAAAAATGGAAATGGTGTAAAGATTAGATTCACGAGAACCGGTAAGCAAATCATGACCCTCCAAATTCCGTACATAACACGTGTTTGAACAAAAAGCAACTTCTAGATCTCCAACACAAAATTGTTCGACCGAAAATCAGTTGTGTCCTAGGCCTTCAACATAGTATACGTGACATATCGTGAGATTGCCTTGAACATAGTCTCCATATCCAGTGATTGCTGCAAAGTGATTATTCTTAAAGCGGACTGTTCCCATGAATTTCTCAGAGAGAAATCTCTAGCAGAGACTTATTGCCAGTCATATTCTTCGATCACACCATTATCACAATCCGAAAAAAAAAAAAGAAAATAAAAGAAAAGAAAAAGTACGAGTTTGGATCCCCTGCAACACATTAAACAAAATGCAGAAGTAAGAGTTGATAGTTTGCTACCCATTTCCTAAGTGGTAACCGTGGTGTTTTAGATTTATAACAAATATGGTAACTACACTTTGTTTACTAGAATGTGATTGAGCTGTTTTACTTTTGGGTGTCCAATTAAAACATTGTGGGTATTCAACCCATTTCTGCTACTTTTTACTTGTTGCAATTTTGTTTTTTATGTAATTGCTAAGTGTCCTACTTTAACTAGAATTAGGAGATAGTGGTAACGTACTATTAAACTTATTTGTTGCTTTTGGGGTTTTAGCAACACTTAATCTAGATTTCGCAACTGCAGAAATAACTCCTAAATTCGTAGATCTTGCTACTATGAGGGTAGTGAATAAGGCTCTCTATACTTTAGAATCTCTAGACAAAGTATAACGAGCAACATATTTTTCATGAGAAAGCAAAAACACATCTTTATCACAAGAAACACAAACAATATTTGAATCATCATTAACAGCATTTATAGTCTTGGTATTTAATACACTTGTGTTTGATTGACATATAGTTCAAAACATGAATTCATTGTATTTACGATTATTAAATCTAAACAACCACTACATGACATCTTTCCGAACCATGTGTATGATATGGAACTCTTATCATTAGTGTTCTTCAAGACTCTATCCTTTGATTTATTGTCCTTAGACTTTGGTCTTCTAACACTATTAGAACTTCTACACATGTGGAATTAGAAACATTCAAGTTAGTTTTAGAATCCGGCGTTTGTATCTCTGCTTTTAATATGCCTATACTCCACTTACTATTACATTCGCTACTTTGTTTTTGACTTTGCACCTTTTTTCGTATACAAATAGTCTAAAGGTGAATAGGTTATGACCTACTCTACATTAACCTTAGTATTAGCCACTTTCTTAAGCCTTAACTCTATGTTTTCTAGGCAATGGTGTTACAAATAGAAATGTTTCTGAGGTCTTAGATTATCAAACTAGTATTCACATCATCCTTTTTAATGGTTTTAAGCTTATTTTTTAGTTCAGATATTGTCATCAAAAGATCTTGATTCTGAGCCCGCACATCAGCATAAGCATATGTCTTTTTATTAACATGTTCAATTAACTCATCAAGCTCTTTTGATGTTGAGTCCGTGTTGCTTTTATTGAATTGAAAAGCTTCTGAAATTCAAGTTTAATATTTTCTCTTTCTTGAACAACAGAATCAACTTGAGTTTTTCGCTACACGTTCTCATCATTCAATGTTGACAATCTTGACTTCCAAGAGATGTCACAAGCGATTTTCTATTTTTGATGTTGTAATTTGAGTTCAAAATCAATGCTTTGAGCTTGTGATCGCTTAAAATCATTTTTAAGAATTTTGATTCTCTTGAGTAAATTGGCTTGGATATCTTTGGAGTCACCTAAACTTTTCTAAAGTTCATTTCTTAACATCTCATTTTTCTGTTCTTCAACAGAAATTAACATACAATCTCGAATTTCTCGAGTCAGAGATACTTCTAAAAGTCGATCGATCTCATTTTGTAAAATATTTTCTTTTGGATATTTTTTTGCAACTTTCTGTGCTAATACAAATATTCGCACAAAACGATATTTATATTTAATGATCTTCATGTTTTGATAATAACAAATATAATGTCATACTACGTAAAAGTTTACGTTAACAAGTTATTTATTCGAAAGTTTACTTGACGACGACAAATCACTTAAGGTATGAATATGACATTATTAAAATAGTTAATGATCAAAGAAAAATATTATCATTTGCATAAACCTTTTTTAATCAAATGATTTAAGTTAACACATGACTAATTATAAGCTAGTTATATTAATCATGTAAGACAAAATAAGATTAACCATAACTGGAAACAATCTTTCCAAATCTTTCTAAATCTTCCCAAATATAGAAAATCTTTCCTTATTGGTGATAAGAAATATTTTGTTCTAGAAGAATCTAATAAAAAAGTTTTATTAAGTACAAAACAATATTTTGTATAGATTTGGGGTTAATCAAAAAATGACAAAAGCTGTCCCAGCTCCTCCCACAGATCTACCATAACAAGGGACAAATCCAGCTGATGGTGGATCCGTGAGTCGCACCATCCAGCTGTCTGGGACAACATTTGAATTTCAAAGTGCTGCCTATAAATAACAACCTTAAGTCTTCATTTTAAGACAACTATTGACAAATATTTTTACACACATCTTTTATCTTTTTCATATTCTTTGATCGTTATACTTGTTACATAATCCATTATAAGTGATCAACTCATTCCACTCTTTAATGAAGAACACTTACGAAGACGTCAAGCTTCAAGTGTTAATAGTTTAGTTGTGTCATCACGATTGTGATAATCATTCATCTTGTATATCTTATGTTGTGTATTGTGTATATCATTTGTGTATGATAGGTTAGTATTTAGGCCACAAAATACATAGTGTGTTAGATTGGTTCTATCTCGAAGTAGAACTCAGTATTTAGCTTTGTACCGGTAAAAAGTGTAAGCGACTTGTACGGTTTTCTCCGCCTAAAGGGAGCTTGTTGACATTTGCGTACTTGGGGAGTGGAGTAGGACGAAGAGGAGCTTCGTATCCGAACCACTATAAATCATTGTGTCATCAGTTTGATCTTTTTTGTCTTTACTTGTTCATACTTCGTAGATTACTTATTTACTTATTTCATCGTTATCATATACACTTGTGTATATCTCTTGAGTTCACATAAGTTGATAATCTAAGTTTTAATATAAAAATGGTAAAAAATATTCAACCCCCTTCTAGTTTCCACAATTGGTATCAGAAGCCAAGGTCACCCAAGATCTTTAATGTATATTGTACATTAAAACTTGAATCGATCTTTGGATTCAGATAAATATCTAGAAGGACAATCTATGTAAAGACCACCTCTTTTTGAGAGTGATCATTTTATATATTGGAAAAATAGATTTGAAACTTATGTGAAAGTAAAAGATTTAGATCTTTGGCATATTATCTTGAATGGTGATTTTCCACCGGTTGCCAAAACTGAAGTTACCCAAGTTTTAGAGGTTGTTCCCTTTGAAGAACAATCCGACGATCTTAAAAAGAAACTTGATAAAATAATGAAGCTAAAATGGTTCTTTATAATGCTTTACCTAAAAAGGAATACTAAAGAATTTTTATGTGTAAAATGGCTAAAGATATTTTGGCAATCGTTGTTAATCACACATCAAGGTAATAGCCAAGTAAAGGATAATAAAATTGATCTTCTTGTTCAACAATATGAACAATTTACTATCCTTGAAGAAGAATCTATTGATAGCGGTTTTGCTAGATTTAACACTATTATTACTAGTCTTAAAGTTCTTGATGAAGGTTTCTCTATCAAGAACTATGTTAGGAAGTTTCTTATGGCTCTACATCCTAAATGGAGAGCAAAGGTCACGACGATTGAAGAGTCAAAATATTTTTCATCACTAGCTCTAGACGAGCTTATCGGCAATCTAAAAGTACATGAAGTTGTCATGGAAAAAGATTCCGGAATCTATAACGTCAAAAAGGAAAGAGTTAAGTCCATTGCCTTGAAAGCTAAGAAAGAGTCTAGTGATGATGAAGAATATGCTATGGCCGTAAGGAACTTTAAAAAGTTCTTTAGAAGAAAGGGTAAATTTGTTAGGCAACCAAGAGAAGAAAAGAAGTCATTCCAACAAAGGGATGAGAAGAAAGGAAAGAGTGACTAGAAATGCTTTAGATGCGGTGATCCAAATCAACTCATTGTTGATTGTCCAAAACCACCTCGCAACAAAGATCAAAAGGCCTTTATTGGAGGTTCTTGGAGCGATAGAAAAAATGAAGCCGAGGACAAAACTAACGATGAAACTTGTCTCATGGCTCAATCGTCAAATGAGGTATGCTTGAGAACATGCTTGGAACCAGATGAATGGATCAAAGATAGTGGTTGCTCTAAACATATGACTGGTAACAAGAGTTTATTCTCTACCTACAAAGCATACAATGGAGGTAATGTTGTCTTTAGAAGTAACTTAAAAGTAAAGATCATAGGCAAAGGTACGATCTCAAATGACTCTCTCACTATATCTAATGTAGAACATGTAGATAACTTAGCATTTAACCACTTAGTGTCGATCAAATTGTGACAATAAGTGTAGAGTCTTATTCACGAAAGAATGTAGTGAAATAATTAAAGATGGTAAAATCATAGGAATCGGAATTAGAAAAAAAGGTTTATACGTAATGAAATTAGGAAATAAGTCTCAAGACAAACTATGTCTCACCACGGTAGTAGATAACTCTACCTTATGGCATAGAAGACTTGGTCACGCCAATATGCGTTTAATTCAATCTTTGTCTTCTAAAGAATTAGTTAGAAACTTACCTAAGCTAAAATATGATAAACATTTTTGTGATGCTTGCAAAATAAGGAAGCAAGCTCATGCAAGTCATAAAGCTAAAAATTTGGTTTCCACTAAAAGATGTTTAGAATTATTACATATGGACTTATTTGGTATGTCGGCAATTAAAAGTTATAGAGGTAATTTATACACCTTAGAAATAGTAGATGATTATTCTAGGTATACATGGACTAGATTTCTAAAAACTAAAAATGAAGCTTTTGAGAAATTTGAAATATTAAGTAGGAAAATTTAAAACCAACTGGGTAGTTTGATAACGCTCCAAATATACATAAAATATCCCTAAAAAATATGTGAAATATATATGTTAATGCATGAAATATTGGAAAATGTGGTTGTTTGTTGTGTAATAATTGTTTCAGGACCAAGAATGAAGAAAAGGACTAAATGTACAAAGATATTCTGTTAGATGCACTAACGGTGGTTAAAAGAAGAATCTAGAAGAGATTCCAATGAAGAATTAATGAATAAGGCCAAAGTGCGGCACACTTATACCAAGTGCGACGTACTTCATGGCGGGTTAAATGCAATTGAATTAAATGACCAAGTATGCCGCACAATTTTGTTTGTGCGGCGCACTTTACCTTCAGTTACTCAAAAATCATAACGATTGCTATTATTGGGCAGCCCTTGATTTCCTCTTTTCCCACAACTGATGCGCCCTCCTCACCTATAAATTGAGTACGAATTTGGTGCTAAACACACACCTCAAAATCTCATTCCACTTCATCTTTGATCAAGAATAGTTAGGAAATTTGCCTAGTGGAATTGTTGAAGAATCACCTTGTTCTTCAACACATTCCGGGTTATAATCGAAGGAAGATACTATTTGATCTCAGAAGTTTGTGCTAAGGGGTTGTTATAGTCATTATAGTTGAATTTACAAGCTGTTATAATATCCGTTTGAAAGAAGATTCTTGTAAGCAGTGAACTATTTGCTATTGAATTTGGTATAAACATGTTTCCCTACCTTTATATTATGAATTCTGAATTGATCATGTTTATTATGTGTTTCGAATCTATGAATATGTAGTAGTTAAACATGTTTGTTTGGGGGTTATGAGGCTACTATGGATCTAACTTGGATAAATTAATGAATTTGGAAATTATTAATATGAACTTGATGTTTTTATACTCGAATCTCTTAATCATCATTTGATCATCATACTAGTCCGGATATAGGTCGAAAGACTCCGGTTATATGCTTGATTTCCAAGTTGTTTGTCTTTGATAACTAGATTTTAGCCTTGTGAGGATTCGCAAATAAAATGATCATTAACCGAGGATAAAAAGGTTTAACGCTTAACCTCATGTCTAACGAACTTGGTTAAGAAAGTTCATATTCCTATTTTCCTAACATGAATCGAAGTCAAAGCATATTTATAATCAAAAGTAAAGGCCGAAAGGATTTTTGGTTATGATAAATAGACAATCATTTTAGTAAACTAAGCGTTTCTTTAATCGATTATACGTTAATTCATGATCCCATAATCCATCCAAGTTTACCATATTTACTCTTATTCCCTAAACAAACATCATTTTATATCTTGAATTTAAACCATTATCTTTAGATCGTGACAGTCTATAAGATAATCCTTTTCGTAATACGATCGAACTTTTTATAATAACCAATCCTGAGGAAAGACATGGTCTTACCCTTACCCTATACTATAAACGGGGGTATATAGTTTACCCGTATGTTAGTTGGAAATCGAATAAAACTAGAACTATAAATTTAAAGCTTTTATAATGCATCAAAGTTTTTGGCGCCACTGCCGGGGATTGAAATCATTCTTGAAATTGTCATTATTGTGTTACAAACTAAATTTTCAAAATCGCCGTACAGTTTTCTGGCAAACTAAACCAATTTACTTCAGAAGTGCATCGCACAACACCATTGTGCGCCGGTTTTTTCTGATATTACAGCAAGTACGCCGTACTTATACCAAGTACGCCGCACTTCTTGAATTTTTCACAAACAAAACAGTTTTAAAAAGAGAAGAGGAACATCAACATCAACACCAAAACCCCAAAACCCCATAAACTGTAATTGACAATTTGGAAATGAGGAATTTATTCCTTGTGTTCATAATTATTGAAATTTTGTATTATCGTAATTTGAACATTAAAAAAAAGAAAATTAAAAAAAGAACTGTTTAACATCTTATTTGTTTGAAATTCTGAATGCCTATATGTATCTATTGATTGCTAAGTGTTGCTTATTTAACTTTGCCTACCTACTAAATGGAAATAAAAACGAAAACTTTAAAAAACTTGAAGATTATATGATATTTGATATGTTTAAAAACCTAATGCTTGCTATGTTTTACAGATATTATAAAAATAAGAAATATTAAAATATTAAAATTAAAACTTTTTACAATTTAAAAACTAAAAAATTTAAAAGTACGGCGCACTTATTCCATAGTGCGCTAGTTTTTCTAAAAACTCACAAAGGATTTGAAAAAACTCAGAAAGTACATCGCACTATTTCTAAAGTGCGCCACACTTACCTGTCTGGAACCAAATAGGATGCTTGTTTCTTCGTTTTTATACGAAATTTGCTTGAACTAAAAAATGCTATCTGTTTGTTGATAATATGTAAAAAATGTTAACCCACTAATGGTTGTTTTAATGTTGACTTATTTTATAAGAGTTATGGATCCAAATTCGAGCCTTGGAAAAATTTGCTTAGGAGAAAACGTTGTTGAAATCTCGAGTGACAAAATTGAAGGATCTGGAGACTGGGATTCTCCAGAATATCAAGACACTGCTTACAGTGGAGAAAAAAAGGAAACAAAAGCTATGGTTTTTTACAAGATGGATACCAAAGAAGTTAGTGATAGATTTGTGGCACCTTGTTTTGTTAATGGGATGGAAGCATATGATGGGGAGATTAATCTTGGGGTGGAATAAAACATGATCTCGATACAATATGCGGTAAAATTATGCCTGGAACATGAGGTTAAAGGAAACAAAATAGTTAAGAAAGAGCTCATTGTTGCACTAAGAGGTGAGATCTATTTTGTGAAGTTCATTATCAACCGAGATGAAGATGATGTTGAACCAGAGGTGATTTTTAGAAGATCATTCCTACGTATGACCAAAGCAATTATTGATTTCGGGGCTGGAACTATCACAATGTACTCTGATATCGATCTGTTCTTTGAAGATATTGAAGAAGAAGAAGAAACAAATATGGATGATTTGGACTAATTGCTTGATTTTAACTTAGATGATATACCACTATTGGGTGGAGAAGAACTTCTGTCGATTGTATGCAAAATGAGGAAAAGTAGCCGTAATAAGAAGAGGGAAAAGGAGAACCTTAACTTGTTCTATCAAGATATAGGAACATCTTCGTCAACTGGGAGACATTTTACTCAGGAAGAAGCAGCAAAGGAAGCATTAGCACTCAAAATTAACCAAAAGTTTGCTCTGTTAGAAGAAGTAAGGCCAGTACTTGAAACAATGGCTTATCATGACAAATACAAGAAAGTGTTAGATGAGATTTGGAAAGACAAAGTGGAATTAGATGGAATGATTGTGAAAGAAGAAGAAGAAGCAATAAAAAAGGTTAAAGGTAAGGCGTTGAAAGAAAAAGATGACCCCTGAGCATTCATATTTCCCATCAGATTGGAGGGTGATACTGGGTCGGATATCAATACCATGCCTTACCGGATTTATGAGCAGTTAGGTAGAGAAGAAATGAAGAAGGTTGACAGAGGGATTACAATGATTAATCACACTCAGGCAGAAGCTATGTGGATACTCACGAATGTTCTTTGTCAGGTGGGGGTCACTACCTTAATTGCTAAGTTTCTAGTCTTGGATATACCAATCGACCATGATGCACCAATAGTAGTTGGTCGGGGATTCCTGCGTATGATTGGTGGGATAGTCAATACTCTAGAGAAACTTTTCTCGACTTTTGATGGATTTTGTCATCAGACCTTTCGTGCTGCAAGATCCGATGTTATGAGAAACGCAGAAAGTGATAGCGATGACGAGGAAGAGTATGAGATAAAACGGAATAAGTTTGGATCACCAATATATGGTCTGAAACCTGCACCATATATGAATTGTAACGATCCAGCTGAGCGATCATTAGCACTACAAGCAGTAACTAACCCATTCTAGAAGATTAGTGTTTGGAAGAAGGACGTTAGTTTCCTTGGTTCGTTACCAGTACCATTAAAGCACGTTAACTAGAAACCTGATTATAAGGGTTCTTATACTAAAGAAGAAGAAGCAACAGGACAATGGCATACTGAGATAAGGTTGACTGATCCATACGGAAATATTTATATTCAAGGATTCACAACCAAGAAAACAGACCGGAAGTTGTCAAAATATCATAAGTTGAGTGACATTATGTCACCCAATTGGTTTATGGAGTGAAGAGTTGGACCGAGTTGGAATAAAGGAGGGAATTTATGTACTCCTAAACTATTTTACTTTTTTATTCTTGAGTTAAAAAAAATCATTTGTATAAATCCATAAGGGATTACATTTGATGTACGAATATTAGTCTAATCTATGATAAATATCAATACTAAGTCAGTTCGGTGGATTGAAAATTTATGTTATCATTATATTTAAAGTATGAAGTGTGTAAAGCAAGGTTGTGTAATCTATATATATAAAAAAATATATATAATTTCTAAAATAAAGGGGGGGGGGAAGTACGCTGCACTTCTAGGAAGTGCGTCGCACTTTATAGCGGTTTTCTTATATAAAACTTACAAAACACGATTTAACTCATTATAAAAACTAACACATAAAGCCGCCGGGTTTCTCACAAAAACAAAGAAAATTTCAAAAAGATCAATCCATCAAGTTCTTGATCATGCCTAGTGTATGTTAATATCATTCCTAAACTTGTTTATTATTAGTTTATTCCATTTCTTGTTCATTAGGTTGTTTGTAATTAGATTAGGGAAAAAATCGAATCCATGGTAGATATGAACAATAAACATATTGAATTATGATATTTAGTAGTTACTTATCAACATGCTTGCTTAATATTGCTAGATCTAAAATACTGTTCATTTTATGAATTTATCTTTAAAATAAATTGTTGGAAAATCATAAAAAATTCAGAATTGTTTTAACCAGTCCAGAAAGTACGCCGGTTTTAGGATAAAACCGCCGCACTTAGTCAAATTCCCAGGAAGTACGCTGTACTTCAAGGAAGTGCACTACACATTTTACATCAGAAGGTCACATAATGTTTGCAAAACCATCAAAACCTTGACCATTTATATCAAATTAGTTCTAACATAACCATACATTGTATTGTTGATTGTTTTTTATGTATAGACTATGGGAGGAAATGATGCTGAAGCTGGATCATCAAGATCCAAACGCTCTCGACAATTTGAAACCGTAGAGGAAGTATTGCTTCCACAAGTTCATCATGAGTTCTTACTATGGGAAGGTTGCAATAACGATGCGAAGTCTAGGTATAACACTAAGCTAGCAAACTTGCTTCCTAGACACGTTTACTCACCATGTGTGGTAAATTGGGATATACTTAATGGAACAGATGTGATGGAGAGATTGATGACATGTTGAGGATTAAGTGCGTGAGGCTGAGTCTAATGAGGAAATATTCACTTATGTGGCATGGATACGAGCTTTTAACATCCAAGAACCAATTTATGTGG
Source organism: Tanacetum coccineum (assembly GCA_026074375.1). Taxonomy (NCBI): domain Eukaryota; kingdom Viridiplantae; phylum Streptophyta; class Magnoliopsida; order Asterales; family Asteraceae; genus Tanacetum; species Tanacetum coccineum. The sequence continues at coordinate 38,813 of BQNB010032795.1, forward strand.
AGCTTTGCAATGAATTTTATTCAACTTATGAATTTGATGAAGTTTGTGTTGATGATGAATTTCAAAGCAAAAAGATAATCAAGTTCAGACTTGGTGGACGTGCTCACAATTTGACTTTGTTGGAGTTTGCTCATAGATTGGGATTGTATCATGCTGATGAGCTATTTTGATGTGTATTTTCAAGGAGGCTTGCATAGTGATGATAATTTTAATGCTCAGGAGTATTGGTTAAGAATTATTAGAGAGGAGAGTTTGGGTTTTTCTAGGAGTCATGCCACTACTACCATGAACCCAATTTTGAGGTTGGTCCACAAGATGATCACCTATGGTTTGTGTCAAAGGACTATGGGGTATGATAAGATTCAGAAAAATGATTTGTGGCTCTTGAGTATGTTTTATGCTAGACACTAAAATAGGTATGCGAATGTGGCTTGGTTGATTGCAAGGTGGATGAAGAGGAAAGGAGCTTGTACTCAAAGGGAGAGTCAGATTTGCTGTGGACAGTTTATCACGAAGATTGCTAGGAAATCGAGGGTGTTAACTGATGCGGTGCTAAGGAGTTTGAGTGCTCTTATTTATTGTAAAGATTTGGATACGACTACACTGAGAGAGTTGATCGACACTAAGGGTAGACTTATTCCTAAGGATTCGCAGCCGGGTGTGCCGAGAGTTGGTATTCCTAGACCTCCAAGAGCATCGATGAAGGACTTGTATGATAGAATGGGTAGTATGGAGATACACCAGGAGGCTATAGAGAGGATGGAGTATAGGCAGTCATATCACTAGGACAAGTACCAGTGAGTGTTTGAGCATATGGCTGGGGTTTATAATGTTCCACTACAGGGAGCTTACAACCCACCTGGTTATGCTCAGCCATAGTATGATCATTATTATCAGCAGTACCCACCTTCGCCACCACAGTATCCACCGCAGTATCAGCAGCAGCAGGACGATGATGAGTAGTGTTGAGATGACACAAGTTGGTTGTGTGACCGCATGTTTTGGGTCACGTATGTTTTAAAATACAATTTCCTTAAAAACATTATTATTATTACTATGGTGTGTAAAATGTCTCTGTTGGAATGTAAAATAATATTATCGTACTTTCTTCAAATAATTAATTAGGATTATTATTATTATTTGTGTGTGCTACATTTATATTTGTAACAGGAAAAAAAAGCGCGAGACGGAAAAGACAAAAAGCAAAAGATTCAAGTAATTCTTCATAAGTGAGAAGTATTATTTTACTTTTCCATTTTATCTTTTTCTTTAATATTTCACATTAGGGACTATGTTCATATTACGTGTGAGGGGGAGATAAACTAGAAAATATTTAAAAAAAGAAATTAAATAAAAATTTTGACTGAAAAATAATATTTTTATGATCACATACAAGCACTTTGACTCTGGATTGATAACATGACTAGCATATTTATACCACCCAAAATTAAAAATTGTGATCCATTTTTGATACTTAAGATGATTTTTATCTTTAGCTTTCTCGAGTTAAGGTTTGATTGCGACTGCAAGTATCTCATCCATCGTTATTGTTAGGTTCATAAAAAGTGTCGATTATGTGGTTTAATTATATTTAGTCATTAGTCTTTATTTTGTTTAGAATAAAATAGTTTGTAA
>BQNB010032795.1:42269-52866 GCA_026074375.1 Tanacetum coccineum
GTACTGGCAGACTTAACTATTTCTACCAGACTTAACTCTATAACTACCAGACTTAAGTCTGTTTATAATAATTCCTAACACTTAATATTTTTTTGAAAAATTTAGCCATATCCTGATGTGAAACTAATGGCATATACCAGCAATTTCCTTTGGCTTGGACTAATGTGCAGCAGATATTACGATGTTCGAGAACAACATTGTCATCAACAAGTTTGCTTAAGATATTCACTTCTTTGTAACCGGAGATGATGATGAAAATGTGCTCATCATATCAACTGTTCTTCAGTGTTTCTTTGATGCGGTTGCTCTTTTGCTTAGGTGTATCACAATGGATAAACCGTGTCTGCTTATCTGTTTAATCTTTTTTGATGAAACATCTAACATTCTCTATTAAATAGTGTTTCAGGGGCAATGTGGATAAGAAAGAGGCACTCGAGAACTTGGATCTTATATTGTTATGCCTTGATGAAATTGTTGACGGCGGGTAAGCTGCAATTTGTGTATTTCTATTATGTAATGTATTAATTATTATTCGTCAACTCTTTATTGGCGAAAACTCTAACCTTGATAGATGGATATAATATATAAACATTAGCTCAAATAAAACTGTTTATAGCCTTTCTAGAAAATTGTCTGGACAGTACGTATGCAAAATAAAAAAAATAAAAAATTGCAGGTACGTTTGCCTGTATGCATTCTTACATGTCCACAAGAATAGTTCATACGGACATTAAGCATGGAAACATCTTAGTTGATGAGAGCTACAAAGCAATGAGATTTAAGGGCTGCCACATCTTTCTGCAACGCATCTATGGACTCCAATTTCTTGGCTATAGCGGCTAACTGGACTGCTAAGGGATCTGGTGGTTGATTGCCTGTGTCTGAGTTGCTCCGGGTCTGTACCATGCTTTCGTTTCCCGGCAATGGAACCAATGATAAAGACTAAAAAATAAGCAGTCAAATGATTTAAACTTGGATAGAAGCCAAGCCAAATTCGAGATGGCAGGTCTCCTGTACAAAGGAAGTTACAATATATTTATTCTTGACTGCCACATAAAACCAAAGACTACTTACTAGTACAAACCAACAATAACTGCTCCTAAAAAGCAGGATCAGAACTGCTCATTCCCATTTAGTTTTATCAGTTGCATGGCTGACCCAGTGGGTCCATCCAGCTTCCGAAAAGGGCATTAGCTCCTGCTCATGTCTCTTGATCCGTGTCTTCTTTCTTGTGTACACCTGGAGATTCTTATCAGGAACGTAGTGGTTAAATGCTTATGGGTTTTATGGCTTTCTGAAACTTTATAAATACAAGTACTTGCTATTGAGTCGGGGAAAGCAAAACACAACGCTTCAATGGATTGAAGTACGTAGCCATTTTATGTTTCATTGTAAACGGTCTGTCAACTACTAAATAAAGCTTTATGAATGTGCTCATGTCGAGACTTATGGGCTTATGTTGTAGGCTGTAATGTACTAGCAATTTTATGTTTGATATGATTTGTATTTGTTTTTAAGTTTTAGATTGGTTTAAAACGATTGAGAATAACATGTAACTCTTAGATTTTTAGTGTATAAATTTCATTACCTTTTTATTTGTTGGATCATTTTTATAAAGACTGAGTTTGTTGATAACATTTGGATCTTCTATGTATAAAACTAATATCTTTTTCCAACAGATTTGGATTTGTTTATGAAAAAGCTATATTGTTTTGTTATTTGGTTTGTATATGATACCATGTAAATCTTGGATATGATATTTGTATATATTGGGACTTTGACCTGCATATGTTTATAAGGATATACTTCTTGATATATGATAAATCAAGTGATTGTGTTTTGAGTTTTTTAGTTGAGTAAGTCTGCATGTGTTGTTTCATAAGTCCAGAAAATGAGGATTAACGGTCAAATGTAATAACTCGATGGTAAGATTAGGACAAACAACATTTTGTACAAAAAAAGATCAAACGTTTTTATTTGTATATTGTTGAATATATGCCAGCTTGAATTGCATTTTTTTCATGAGCATCATAACTGTGATTGTCTTTTAAGCCATTTAATTGTAAGTTTGGATCTTAATATGCATCCATTTTCGAGTTGATTTGATTTTCAGCGAATGATAACGACTACATTTTTACCCAATAACTCATATCATACATCGTTGAAGTAAAAGTACGATTTTACCCAAGAACGAAGCCCGGTGCATCGCACGGGTTCGAACGCCTCGTTATATATAAAGATTGGGTCCTCCTCATTAAATTGGAGGCTTCAAGAGGAGTACCTCAAGCTTCTATTGTTGTACAAAAAATCATGTATTTAACTTCTTGATAATCACCTTCACTTTTAAATGAGGCTCCGAGTAATTCAGAAGGTATTGTAACTGCTAATAATTCCCTGCTCAATTGTCTTCCATATTTATTGTGGATGAATATGAATAGATGAGGCAGTTATAGGTATTTTAATTCTATTTCACTGTTACAAATTCTCGGCTTCACTTGGTTTGTAACTCCATATATACATATATTGATTTGGCTACTGAGAAGTGCTTCATTTTGATTGTGCGTTAAGTTCTGGATTTCGTTGTTAGATCAACTCTCTTTTTTTCTCTTCCTTTTTGACAGTTTTGTTGATTTGGATTGTTGGATTTCTTCTAGGTATAGTTGGGCAACCAAAGGCAGGTTTGTGTACCTTTTTCTAGCTATTTACTTTATAATCAGTTCAATGGTCCATCTCTGGGATAGTGGGAAAAGTTATTAGCAACTTTATTCGACTTAACATGTCCTAAAATATTATATTAAACTGTGTTTACGACAAAACACGATGATTTTCATTAACCATGTGTGAAGAAAAGAGCTAAGATTAGGTATAAAGTGGTGACATTTTGTTACACACTGTAAGCTTATGTGATAATAATCTATTGATTAGTTGACTGCTACCAATTTGAAAGAATTGTATAAGCTAGTGAGGGACCTTTCTTAAATCCTAAGATTGACACTGTATCGAGACCTTCTTAAATCCTAAGATTAGGTATAAAGTGGTGACATTTTGTTACACACTGTAAGCTTATGTGATAATAATCTATTGAGATTGACACTGTATGTGAGGGACCTTCTTACGTGTATCAAGATGAAAGTTACAATCTCATCAAAGTTTGGAGAAGTACGTTTATGCAGATTAGCTACGGCTCACACTACTTCATGTTTTCTTATCAAGAGGATTTCTTTTTTGTATTGCACGGTATCTTCATAGGAATGGGGGAAGTTACTGAACTTCAACCAATTCCTGATGCTCATGTTGCGGTCATGAAGTTCAAGTTTCAAGAGATATCGATTGATGTGATATGCGCCTTTTCCGGCGTTTATCATTTTTTGTGGTTTATTTGCAGTATAAATCTGAGTTGAAACATTTTAATGTTGTGAAGCAATGTTACGCTTACAGTCTTACTTTAGTCTTATGTTTTAAGATTCATACTCATCTATGTGTTTTTTGCAGATTCCAAGTGGGTCTGCTGCATCTTCTTTAAGAAAACCATGAAGGACCTCAGGTGTCATTTATGGGTGCTTGCATACAATTAGTATATAGCTGTAACGGAGTTTACTATATAAGTTGGGTTTTGTTCAAATTTGATTTCAAACTCAGTTTTAACTACAAATATGACAAATTTTACGGGATAGTTTTGTATGTCTGAATTGTGATGATTACTCCGATATGAATATTCCCATATTATTCTCTGTTAGTGCAATTTTTTTATCGATCAATGTTTGCGCTTATAGTGTGATCAGATTTTCAACCATAAGTTTGAAAAACCTGATGATAAGTTACATGTCTCCGTAAGCCATGAAGAAACAAAACTTTTGTACAGATTACGTATTATTTTTAGGATGTACGAATATACACATACTTTTATAGTGTTACGTTAAGAGAAAGCGCTAGGTAGAAAACAGACCATAGAAAGTTAACGCTCCGTTCTGACATGCCAAGAAAATGACACGCCTGCGTAAACACTCAATTTATATGCGTTTAAAAAAGTCAAAGAAGGAAATAGGAATCTGTACATCGTGAAGAAAGATGACTATAATCAGTTGTGGGATCAAGTAAAGGGGAATAAAAGGTTCACTAGATAATCCTTTCTTATATATAGTAAGTTAACACAAGTTGATACTACCTATCTTAGCCTATAGAAGTGCAGGTTGGATAAGGGCTGCCACCTCTACTTATTGAAACGGGTTGGGGTTGGGGTAGAAAGACCCATCTATTAGCAAGCGTGTCAAAGTTGCCACCGCCACTTACCATTTCTCGATTACCTTAAAACTTGAAAACTTAATTCTAAAGTGACTAATATTTGTTTCTTGCATCTATAGTCAGTTGGAGAATGGGTGTTCATGAGTGTTTGTTATGTTGGTATCCTCAAAATCACCTAAGGTCACAACTTTCTTATATTTCCAATCTTTTTGGTGCATTAATCAAGTAAAAATAAGATTGAAGTTAAGCTGCTCATTCTAGATTATGTGGCTTCATTTCAAAATGTATCGGTTATTTAGTTGCGTCTGAATACGAAGACACTGAACCCGATGCTCTCTGTTTGGAGTCCTTCAAATCTGTGAGTATATGAATGGAAGCAATGATAATCATACGGAGAATGGTGATGGATACAACAATCAGCAGCCTAAACAATATGGACTATGAATCAATTGTTTGTCTGTTGTTCGGTTAGTCTCTCTTTTTATGTCGCATTCTTCTTTTACTGATTGAAATGTTCTTTTTGTCCTTCAAACCACGACCATCATGTTTTACTGCCATTCCAGGTGGTGTGCAGGTTTACAGTTATTTGATTTGGATAATTAGAAATTATTTTTCTCATGTATCTTACTATCCATTCTACATGAATGAGGCTGTCGTGATAATGTCACGCATATAATGTTCAAAAACCATATACAATCTCCCACATGATTTTTGCTTTGCTTATAGGTTTTTCAGTTTTTGTCAATTTGAAAATTTTGAATTTTATAAATTTTCTGTTTTCGTTAATTGATAGTTGCAACAATTTGATGAGTGCAATACCAATATAAAGAAGCTAAAGGCAAAGAATCAGAATCTTGAAGTTGAAAGACACGACTTTGATGGAACAAAGTAACCTAAGAATTTACCCAAAAAAGTGAGATGAGGTATGTTGATATCGATAAAGATAATGAAGTCGAAGACTAAAATAACCCGTCTAATAACCCAATGCAGTGTCTTGGATCAGTTCTTTCAAGAATAGAAATTGGAAAAAGAAAATCTAAAGAAGCATTCTCAACCAAAAGGCGATCTCCTGAGGATGGGCATTTGGTTCGCATTTGGTCCAATGGTATGGAGGTTTTGCCCTCCTAGACAAGGTCTCATGTTCGAGTCTTGTCTAGGGCGATAGGGGTTTCCTCCCGCGTGTGTAAAGGGAAGGGTGCCATTGCTTTCTGGGCTGGACCCAACCTGGTTGTGTGGGCTCGCTACGCCTTCTGGGCTAGGGGCCATGTAGCCACAAATTACCGTTCCAAAAAAAAAAAAAAAAAAGACGAAACAATTAGTAGAGTTGAGTACTTTTTCGCATTGAACTTTTGCTTTTAAATTTTGTGGCGATTATTGTGTAAGGGGTGTTTGGATTGATATTTAGTGTCTACTTTTGTTAATTGATACTACTAATCTCTTAAACAGGTGATTTCATATGTTTTATTCATCATATATGCATATTTTATACAGAGATGAATCGTGAAGCCTTGATTTACAATAAAATAAACTTCTGTCATAACATTTATGCTTAATTAGTGAGAAAAAAAGAATAAAAAAAAGATTGGACAGTGGACCACACAAAACACGCTTAAATCCAAAACGACAAAATGTCATGCCGTTTTTTTAATGGCTTTTAGTATAATATATAATGATGACGTTTGTTTATTCGAACCCGTATCACTCTTTTTCTCCCATCACGAAGTTTAATGGATGGTATACCATAAAAGGTATGAATTTACGGAAACATTTTGACTTTGAGTACCTTTTAGCACCAGCCATTATCCACTCCACAAGAAAATATATAAATTGACGGCAACATTTTAACCTTGAGTGTAGGATGGGCAGGGGTATAAATAATTGTTGGTTATTAGTTTTTTAAGTGTGCTTCTTTAGCGTTATTAGCCAAATTTTGTTAAGTTGATGTAAGGAAGGACCTATATGCTCAGAGATTCTCACTCTAATGACCAACGGTGTGTATTTTTAGGATATTGCTAAAGCTGAACGCTATGTAATTGCTCGGGGGATTATTGCTAAAGCTGCTCTGGCTTCTTATGTACACAATGTTGGCTTCTCCATCATAAACCATTGCTCAACTTTGGTAGATGTCGATCGACTATTTATCGTGTCCATGTATCAAAAGCTAAAAAGAGACTTCGTAGAAGTAAAACTACGCTTTTACCTAAAAACGGAGCCCGGTGCATCGCACGGGTTCGAACGTCTCGTTATATTATAAGATTGGGTCCTCCTCGTTAAATTTGAGGCTTCAAGAGGAGTACCCAATACTTTGAGAATTGTACCAAAAATTCAATATTAAAGTGGCTTATTTGTAATCTTTGCTATAAGAATTGTACATGTTATCAAATAATATCAAATAGTTGCCTGCATAAAATTTCATTTATACCATGTAAATTAAAACCGATGTCCATTGGAGTTCTTATACCTTAAATATTCCTATGTCTGCTTCAAAAGAGTCCTATCAGTTCAACTTCTCCTACATGGTACTTCTTATAAATTGATAGTAGTTGATGCATACATGTGTAACATGCACCATGTTCACACAATTATTTTTACAAGACTTTATATAGCGCTATCACATATGTAGTTATGATTAATATTCTAGCCGTGTTTGCATGTTTGAGTGTGTATATTCTACGTTAATGCATTTCATGTATTATTAATGTTTCCATCTATCTTTTTGACAGATTTCGGGTCGATGAATGTTTGTATGTTCTCAGTTAATAAGAAAAAAGTTATGTTTCTGAATTTTCTATTCTTATATATGAAGTCGGTTTAAGCGTTATTTCGTTTTTTTTCCATCATGTTCATTCGAGAACTATGTTAGTATGGGATAATATGAGCTTTTGACTATTGTTTAGTGGAAATCAACTTTTAAGAGAAGAAGAAAATATTTAACATTTCATATTAAAAGTTTACATACTACTATCATAATTTGATTTGTTTCTAATATTATGTTTTATATTTGTTGGATTTACTACATTGAAAATAAGGAAAAAAAGAAGAGAAAATGAGGTATGCTAAAAGAGAAATTAGTCAAAAGAAAGGCATGGTGACAAGATGGAATAGAAATAGTAAGGAGATGTACTTCCTCATCTACCAAGTCGGCTTCATTTTTCAATATATGTGAATAGTTGTACATGATTTCTAATTTCTCTTAGTTAGTTAAAATTTGTAAAATGACATATACTTTGTGTGCTAAAGGGACTAATTTATATGGTCAAAATATGATAAATATATCACGCTCGGGAATGTAACTTTTGACCCTGGCCAAACTTTGAAACAAACCGCATTGAGCAAAACCCAAACATCAACATTACGCCATAAACACTTACGCACACCCTATGAGCAGCGCATATGTATGAAGTTATACGATGCTTCACATAAGTGAAGTTCAAGTTTTCTTAAAAAATAAGCTCGGTGCAATGCACGGGTATGACCGCCTCGTTGATATAAATGATAACATGTGGAAATCTTAAATAAACTATATATGTACATGTACACACATGGTTTAGTCGAAGTGGTTTAAGTCTTGATCGTACATTTAGTCGAAGTGGTTTAAGTCTTGTATATATATATATATAGAGTTGAGATCCTCAAAAAACAAGGGCAAAAAAAAAAAACAAATGGGTTAATCCTAACCACTCATTTTTTCATCATCTACTTTTCTATCTTTTTCTTAAAACTCAAATATCTAGCAAACGATAAATCGTTAAACGAAAAAAAATACACCATCGCGACGAGTATTTTTTTATCTTTCTATAGAGGGGCACTTATATATACTTTCGACGAACTTTTTTCGAATTTTTTTTTTCAATCACGTCAGAAAAAATCTCATGGGATTTTTTGAAATCACATGAGATTGTGATACAAATCTCATGTGATTTTTTCAGACGTGATTTTTTCAGATGTGATTTTTCGACGAACTCTTTTTTCGAATTATTTTTTTTCAATCACGTCTTAAAAAATCACATGAAATTTGTATCACAAATCACATGTGATTTTGTGAAATCACATGAGATTGTGATACAAATCTCATGTGATTTTTTCAGATGTGATTGAAAAAAATCAGAAAAAAAGTTCGTCGAAAGTATCACAACGAGTATTTTTTTATCTTTCTATAGGGGGCACTTCTATATACTTTCGACGAACTCTTTTTTCGAATTTTTTTTTCAATCACGTCTGAAAAAATCACATGAGATTTGTATCACAATCTCATGTGATTTCAAAAAATCCCATGAGATTTTTTCTGACGTGATTGAAAAAAAAAATTCGAAAAAAGTTCGTCGAAAGTATATAGAAGTGCCCCTCTATAGAAAGATGATTTAATTCTCGTCGCGATGGTATGTTTCGTTTTGCGTAACGATTAACGGTTTGTGAGATATTTAATTTTTAAAAAATAGGGTGAAAGTGGGTTTTTTAATTAAATTAAAATAAGAATTAATCTAAACCATTAGATGAAAATAAAATGGATGGATAAGATGAAGCGGTTTGTTCTTTTTTTTGACCATGTTCCTTATGGAACTTTTCTCCATATATATTTTATTTAACAAATAATTTTAAAAAATTTTTTAATTTATATATATATATATATATATATATATATATATATATATATATTTTATATATATTATATATATATAATTTTTGTGTGTGTGTATTACTATATATAAGAATGACAGTTTTACCCTTAGCTAATTAATTAAAGTCTTCTTTAAAGTTTGTAATAATAATTTCAAATAAGGGTAATACAATAAACTTGATCAAACTTCCTTATCTATTTTTAGTAGTGGACAATTAAATTGGGACATCCCAAAAAGGAAAGTTGGACAATAAAAATGGGACGAAGAGAGTATATTATTAAATGTATTTCTTAATTCAAAAGGGTATAATAGTCAAAACACATTTTAATTTTTCTTTTTGAATTTTTTATTTAAAAAACGTTTTTTTTATTTCCTTAATTTTCAAAATTATTTTTTTTAAAATTTATACTTTTTTTTAATTTATACTTTTTTTAAATATATACTTTTTTAAGTATACATGTTTTTCAGAAATTAAAGTGCATATGTGTTTTTTTTAAATATTGTAAATTCACATATGTTTCTTGCGTAGAATTGTTTAGACATCAAACTTATTTTTTTTAAATGGTAATTGCACTTATGTTTATGGTTTACATTTTTTAATCTTGAAATTTATAACCAAAAACATAAACATATACATGTAAACTCTAAATTTATAACAAAGCAAAAACCTAAATACAATACACAAATTTTGATATCCAATGAAATACAATTAAATTACAATATGGATGTGTAAGAGATTAAAAAACATGTGTGCACGCTTCGAGAACATATACGCACGGCTTCGAGAACATATATGCACGGCTTCGAGAACATTTGTGCACCATCTAAAAAGCATAAGTGCATCCATTAATTATCTTGAAAATACATGCACGGCTTCGAGAACAATTGTGCACGCAATCTAAAATCCATGCATCAGCACACATATTACTTGTATATACTCGGTGCTTAAGGCTTGTGAGTTCACCCAATGCCCATGAACCTGTATTTTAACTAAAAAACATTAGAAAAAACTTTTTAAGGTAAAGCCGAAAGCTAAACTATTGTATGCTTGTAACAAGTTAACAATCATTATAGCGGATAAACTAGTTACAAAATGCACTAGAAACATATATGGTCGCAAACACATATGACAATCTAAACACATACTCACAAGTTGAAACATATATGTATATATATTTCCTTGATTTCATATCAAGCTTAAAAACATATATGCACATTCTTTTCACTGATTTTATAAAAGCCACAAAACACATATGTACTCTTCTATTATTTTATACAAACCAAAAACAGATATGCACTCTTCTATTAATTTTATATTAGCTTTGAAACATATATGCACACCTTATATTTACGAATTCTTTTGTTCAAGTGTTTGTATAACATCTAGTTAAAATCTCATCTCTACTTCTATAAAACCGCACCGTCATACGAAATGTAGAAGCAATAGATATTCAAAAGAACTAAAATCCTCAATTTATAAATCACATTCAACAAGATGTGCCACTTAACATCTTTATTAAATGGTAATGTTTGCTTTCATATATAAAAGTTTGCTTCTAGCCTACTGGAAAATGTCCTTTACCTTAAACAAGAGGCCATTAGTTCGATTCATGTCTTTGCTTTGTTTTAAAAGGTTTTTTGTGGGTTTATAATAAGGTCAATGTCATAAAATACCTACGAAGTTCCAAAATTGTCCCGACTTCACCAACGAACTAAATTTCGTCTTACCTACACCA
>BQNB010032796.1:0-47500 GCA_026074375.1 Tanacetum coccineum
ACATAACTCCCTCACCCAATCTTTTTTGGCCTTTTGGGCAAGGCCTTGAATATTAATAGACAAAAAATTCATCGATGCACCATCAACTCTCCATGTGATTCAATGATCTCCGTTAAATTATTGGTATAACTTTATAGTAAATTATGGAGTTATTGTTCAAAGATCTTTAACAAAGAAATTACGAATTCCATCAGAACAATTATGGTATTATTTGCTGTTAGAAATATAAAATCAGGCCACGGATAATGGTCCCCATATATGGTGTCGACGACTAAAGTTAACGCCAAGATCGGTTGGAATATATATAAAAGAAAATGACATGTCACGCATGTAACGTGTTTTGGGTGCATTGTATCCTTCTATGTGTCCAAAATTGGTATTAAGTATTGACAAACTAATGATGCGTTTATAAGAATTTACGTTTATAAGAAAATTAAGAATATAAGTTGTTATTGTGTCCCACATAATGGTCAAAAATACCACAAGTAGATTTGAGTTACACTAATTCCCTTATTATAAAGCCAAAGGATGGACAAAAATAAAACCACAATAAAAACGAATTTTTTTATACTAATCAAGACTTTATATATATATATATATATATATATATTTAAAAGAAATTACATATTTAAAGGTTTTGCTAACCATAACGGCATAATATAATTGATTGTACTTAAGCTTTATCATTTATGTAAAATAGTATTTAATGAACTCATTATTTTCATACTTAAATATATTTGATGATTATAATTATAGATAATGTTGTTAAACATGAAATATTTGATGTTAATTATTTGTTGAGTTTCCAATTACGGTCAACTTAATCACAACCTTATGAGTTGTGGTAAGCAAAATCCACATATTAATGATAAATATTAAGAAGCTATGACTAACAACGATCTTGATATGAACAATCTAGAAATCAATAAAGAAATGAAGATCGACCTGTTATTCAGTTAGGATTTCAAGGAAAAAGAATTGAAACTGAAATAAAAATTACACGAAGGAATTTGTTATGGATTAATGAGTGGAATGATTGTTACAGAACGATTACAAGGAAGAAGATGAAGTTTTACAATGACATCAATGAATGAGAAATGAATACAGTGATGGGTATTATACAAAAGGATAGTAACAGTTGTTCCCGCCAAATGTTCTAACAACATTTTAAAGGAAATATGCATGTGCCTTGCACGTGCGTTGATCAGAGTTGACTTAGCTCATATCAAATCCTTCCCCCTTATGATTTTTACCCTCAAAAAACTTGATCAAAAGTAAGGAACCTCTTAATGAGATCTCCATAAATATCTCAGGTAGCATCATCAACAGAATCACCACTCCATTGCACCAACACATACATAACTGGTGAATTCTTGAGCTTGCCCAGTCTTCTTTCCAAAATAGCCACTAGTGTCTTGATCAACAACCCTTTTGTGTCACAATCTAGTAAAGCACCACTAGTAACTACTGGATGAGTACACTTCTTAAGCTGGGTTACATGAAATACCTTGTGAATTTGACTTGAAGCATGCCACTCCAACTCATAAGTAACTTGTCCCACTTTCTTAATAATCTGAAATGGCCAATAGTACTTAGAAGACATCTTATTGTAAGAAGATTTTCTCATAGTAACCTGTCTGTGTGGCTGCAACATCACATAGACCCACATTCCAACATCTAACTGTATATGAATCATGTATTTGTTTGCCAAATTTCTCATCTTATCTTGAGCTCTTTGGTGATGAAATTTAAACTATTGGACAGTCTGCTCTTTTGCTTGCATTGATATACCAACAGCTTCCACGGGACTATCTCCACTCACATAAGGAACATAGGTAGGTGGTGATTGACCATAAACTACTTCAAAAGGGTGGTGTGGGTAGAAGAATGAAAATTAGTGTTATACTAATATTCTGCCAAGGATAACCACTACATCCATTCTTTAGGCTTGTCCCTAGTCATACATATGAGATAACATTCCAAACACATGTTCACAACTTCAGTCTGCCCATATGATTGAGGATGATAAGCAGTTGACGTTTGCAAGTTGACTTTGAATAAGGACTTCCAAAAGTAACTAAGGAAAAATTTATCTCTATCACTGATGATAGAGTGAGACATACCATGAAGCTTAAACACATTGTCCATAAAGACCTAAGCAACTGTTCTAGCTGTAAAGGGATGATGCAGTGCCATAAAATGTGCATACTTACTCAATCTGTCAACCACAACATAGCTGTGAAGTCCATAGAAATAGAAGACCAAATAGTAGGGGGAATAGGAAATGGTTGTAAGAAACCTGGATATGTACTAAGATCAAGTTTGTTCCTCTAATAGACATCACATCTTCTTATCTGAGTTTTGACCCATTTCTCATGCCTTTCCAATAAACCATAGAACTCATTTTCTTCAAAGTAACACTGACCCATAATATCCTCCTATGAAAGTAGCATGAACATAAGTGAAAAGGTAGTCTCTAAGCTATGGATCATCACCAACAACTAATTTTTAGCTTCTTGTCAACTGATTAGCTTGCCAGACAAATTTTAAAGGAGTGTTTGGATCAGCCTGTAACTTTGAATCAATTTCTGTAAGGACTCATCTTTTTGCCAACTTTCTTAAATTCTCTTAAGAAAATCAGTAGAAACATTTGTGACTGTGAGTGCATTCAATTCTGGGTTATTAGAACATCTAGAAAGTGCATCAGCAACTCCATTCTCAACTCCTTTTTTTAGAAAATTTCATAGTCAAAACTAAGAAGTTTAGGCAACCATTTAGTTTGAAAAGGTGTGGTTACCCTTTAATCCAGCAGATACTTCAAACTAAAATGATTCTTTTGATCTTAAGGTGTTTGTCCAATAAGTATCTTTTCCACATATCCAAAGCCATCATAACTGCTAAAAATTCTTTTTTATAAGTAGAAAGGGACTAATGTGTAGGAGATAAAGCTTTACTGAGGTAGGCAATACGATGACCATCTTGATGTAAAACAACTTCATTACCACAACCTAAAGCATCGGTTTCAACCAAAAATTATTTCTTAAAGTTTGGCAAGGCTAGTACTGGTGTGGTCATCATTGCTTGTTTGAGTTGACTGAAGGCTGACTCGGCTTCTGTAGACCATTTGAAACCATTCTTCATGAGTAACTTGGTGAGTGGTTGACTAATAAGACCATAGTTCCTTATAAACATCTTGTTATAACTAGTTAGTCCTAAAAAACCTTTGAGTTGCTTGAGTGTAGTGGGAATGGGATAAAAGTTCATTGCATGAATCTTTAAAGGATCAGTTTCTACTCCTTGTGCAGACAGTTAATGTCCCAAATACTCAACCTGAGATGCCAAAAAAAGTACACGTGCTCTACTTAACATATAATGTATTAGCCCTCATAACCTCTAATACTTGGTGTAGATGCTGCAAATGCTCTGCCTCATTGAGACTGTAAATCAAAATGTCATCAAAAAATACAAGAACAAACTTCCTTAAGAAAGGCTTAAACACTTGATTCATCAAAGACTGAAATGTTGAAGGAGCATTGGTGAGACCAAAGGGCATAACTAAGAACTCATAATGCCTTTGGTGTGTTCTGAAAGTTGTCTTGTAAATGTCCTCCTCCTTCATTCTTATATGATGATAGACAAATCTTAAGTCTAACTTAGAAAAAACTTAAGCACTACAAAGTTCATCAATCAATTCTTCCACCACAAGAATAAGGAACTTGTCTTGGATAATAAACTTGTTGAGTTGTCTGTAATCTACACACATTCTCCAAGTACCATCTTTTTTCTTGACCATGACAATAGGGGAAGAAAAAGGGCTTTGACATTAATACCAGCTTCTAACAATTCTTTAACCATCTGTTCCACAATATTCTTTTGATTAGGTGGCAACCTATATGGTCTAACAATGATTGGAGAAGTTTTTAGGAGAAGGTATATAGCATGATTATGAGTCCTTTGAGGAGGAAAATTTGTAGGCATCTCAAATACATCAACATAGGTGTTTAAAAGGTGTTGCAGAGGTAACATGGAAGTAGATGTATATGTTGTTTCACCCTACACTTAACACAGACTACCATTGAAGCCAATTAAGCATGTTTCCATTGACCTTCTTTGATAATTTGTTTGCCTTGGATCCACTTCAAACTACCATTCTGAGAACCCTTTAAAACAATTCTCTTGCCATTATGATTAAACTTCATAGTCAAGTCCTTGACATTGCAGTTGATGTCTCCAAGAGTGAAAAACCACTTAATTTCCATGACCATATCACATCTCCCCAATGGTACTAACATACAATCAGCTTCATAATCATAACCTTTCAAATTACACTTAAGTTTCTTACATTCAAAAGAACTAATCCTCTTATTCCCATTGGCCGCATCTACTCTAAAAGGTGTTGTAGAAATAAGCTTGCAGACTAATTTCTTAGATGTCTTACTGCCACAATCAATTAAAATGTGAAGAAGTTGTTTGCCAACATAACTTCTTACTCTCATTGTTTAAAAGGCGTTCACCACCAAACAAAGCATTAAGAGAGAGTTGGGGAAAACTTTCAATTATCAATCACTTCCTGATTTTGCTCCCTTATTTATCAATTATCAATCACTTCCACCACTTCATCACAGTCATAAACACTCACTTCCAAAGAGTACACATGACCACGACACTTGTGTCCAGGAACATACCTTTGGTCACAATAGAAACATATGCCTTTTGCTATCTTTTCCTCTAATTCCTTTTGTGTCTACTGTTTTCTAAAGCCACTTTTCACAGTCCTATTAGTGCTATCATTAGAAGAACTTGGTAAAGGCAATAGTGGCTTAACTACAATGGATGTATCAAAATTAACATTTGAATTGTACCTACTTGCATAACTACCACCATTATATCTCTTACTAGCAAATTGAGACACTGGTTTGGTTTTGGTCAAAGCTATTGTGGCTTCTTGTATTATTGTCAAACAAAATACATCTTTAAGTGTAGTAAGCTTAAACATTCTTATTGGCATGCTAATTTCACTTTTAAGGCCACCAATAAACAGACTAACTGCATAAGATTCCACCAATTCTAGCCTATTCAACAACACTTCAAATTGTTCCTAGATATGCTTTCACTTCACCATCATGTTACAAGTTCTCAATTTCTACCATAGGATATTGAAACACATTGTTAAATCTAGCAGATATTTCTTTCTCATACACAGTCCATAACACATTTTCACCATGAATCTTAACAAACTATTTATGCCATTCAAGTGCTTTATCCTAAAGGTGCATAGAAACTAACCTGATTTAATTATCCTCATTCATATTCTCAATCAAAAAGAAATGTTGTACCCTGAATAACCACCCATTAACATCATCTCCACTGAATTTAGTAAAGTCAACCTTAGTCAACCTCCTATAACCACCTCCCATGTTACTTGTTCCTTCACCATTACCGATTCTCCTCAATTATTCACGTGCAAAGTATTGGAACATCAACAAGCCTTTAATTTGATCTATTGATGAAGTCATATTGGTTTGAATGGTGGTCAACATTGCGTTAACTATAGCATTAGATTCTTAAACCACTTCCATGACTGCATTTCTTAAAGCATCATTAAGAACACGAGGCTCTATATTATGTGTGTTAACCATTTCTAATCAAGAATGTGTATTATTGGAAAAAAATTAAGAGAATTTATGATGTTTCTTGGGTTGTAAATGAATTACGAGTGGGTGATCACAATTATGGAGTTGCTGATTTGTAACATAATTTGATCAGAATGTATCTGGCTAGGAAAGTGCTCTTGATGCCAGTTGATATGAACAATCTAGTAATCAATAAAGAAATGAAGATTGGCCCGTAATTCAGTTAGGATTTTAAGAAAAAGAATTGAAACTGAAAGAATAATTAAACGAACGGATTTGTTATGAATTAATGAGTTGAATGATTGTTACAGAACGATTACAAGGAAGAAGATGAAGTTTTACAACGAGATTAATGAATGAGAAATGAATACAGTGATGGGTTTTTATACAAAAGGATAGTAATGATTTTTCTGGCCAAATGTCATTGTCAGGATTAAAAAGTGTCGATTATGATACTTTAGTAGTTTATTTATATTAGCAATGTTTAGACTTTATTTAATAATGTAATTGTTAGTTTTGTAATAAGGATATGTAAGCTTTAGTTAAAAATAGCTTACACACCAAAGTGTAGGGACTAATTAGCAATAATTAGGAAATAAGGAAGGATGCACATCCTCCTATAAATACCCCTTCCCATCTCATGGGAAGGTTAAGACTTGTATTCACTTTTCCTCCCATTTCTCTTTTCCCTTTGTTATAAAAACTAAATATTGTGAAAACTTGTCTTCCTCTCTTACTCTTTAAGCTTAACCAAATTCTAGTGTGTGATTCAATATTCATTCGACCTAACAAGTGGTATCAGAGCCATTAGAGTTTAAGAGTGATCTACTTTGTGACTTTTGACGTGATTTCTAAGATGACGTGATCGAGATTGGGTGTTATTCGTATTCTCGATATCATACTTTGGCTTGTATTCATTTTTGATACATTCTATGATGAAGACGTGAGTTGATATCGAGTTCTAGAATAATTTCGATTGTCATTATTGCTTGTATTGTCTTGTTTTTCGATCTAGTTATAATAGTTAACACATTTTTTGATTTTATCGAAATTTGTGTGATAGGTTGTTTATCATTTTTAATAGGTATTGTTGTATATTTGTGTGTCTATAGAGTTATAATAGCCAAGTTCTCCATATTCGGTTTCATCAAATTTGGAAGATACTATAAGTTTACTATTTTCGACACACTAGATCTACATATTTTGATTTTATCGAAATTTTGTAGTAGGAAGCTATCATTTTTCGATAAGATTCTACATATATTTTAGGGTTGAAAATGATCACATTATCGGTTTTATCGGTCTTAATCAATTTTCGATTCAAAATTCACCTTTTCGGTTCTATCGAAATTGTGAAACTCTTTTTCGACAAGTATATTTACACGAACCTAATCCATCAAATTTCATATCTTTACGGTTCTATCGTATTGATCATCGAAATTTCGTAGGAAATTTTCTAAGAAAAAGAGCTTATCGAAATTTGATAGAAATCATTCTTATCGAATTTGTGAAAGAATAATGTCCGAGATCTATACTGTCCGAGAAAACAGTTGTCCGAGAAATCCTCATACGTGTTGTTCGATATCGGGTGTCATCGAATTTGCTTTTCTTGTCGAAATTGCTCATTTTTGACATAATATCACTCTTCTCATCGAAATCTAGTTATTTTCATAAGCTCCACACCAAAATTGGACTTTTCAAAAGATTAAACGGTTTTTATCAAAATTGTGTAAATTTCGAAACAAAGGGAATTTCGATACGAGACGCTGAATTTTATTCTAGTGTGGAATTTTGATATTTGGAGGGTTGGTATTTTCACTTGTGGACAACGTGTGACCATTTTCGATAGCTTTTACTCATTTTCGATAACAGTTGGAATTTTGATACTTTTGCACTAATTCTGATTGAACAAGACAAGGCATAATCTCAAGCACCATTGGTTTAACCGTTGTTAATTCATTTTAATTCACAAGTAGAACTCTTTTTCGTCTACAGAGATCCGTTTATTGAGTCACAAAACATGTCGACTTCAAATGCACATCAACAATCACTTGCTGATGCCGATTCTGAAACTCGTTCTCAAATGCTTGAAAGGGGAAGTTACATACCATGGGCAAGTCGATTCAGACGTTATCTTAACCGAAAGAGGGAGACATGAAAGTTTCTTAATCATTCTATTGATGTTGGTCCATATGAGTTTAAAAAGATTCGACCTGATCAAAATCAACCTGAAAGACTCGAAAATGAAGACGATCTTACGGGTGATGCTCTGAAACAATATGAGGCTGATATTGAAGCGATGAATTTGATTCTTATCTCCATCCGAAATGATATCTACAATTCTGTCGACTCATGTCAAACGGCACGAGAAATGTGGCTTAGGGTCGAATGCTTAATGCAAGGAACTGCGTTAACTGTGGTTGACAGGGAAACACGATTTAATAACGAGTTTGATCAGTTCATGGCTGAACCTGAAGAATCACTTGTGTCAGTTTATAATCGTTTTGCACAGCTGATTAATGATTTGAAACGAAACAAAATAAATCTTCCCATTGTCACCATCAATACTAAATTCTTGAATTGCCTCCAACCTGAATGGCTCAAGTATGTCACCAGTGTTTGTTTGGCAAGGAATTTAATAATGGTTCCATATGATGATTTGTTTGATTACCTTCAGCAATATGAGAAACTTGTCATTGCTTCTCGAGCAAAAAAGTTAGAAAAGACTCATGATCCTCTTGCATTAATTGCACATTCAAGTTCCTCTTCTCGTTCTCCACCAGCTTATTATGTCACACATCCTCCTTCTGTGGTAGATTATGATGATGAGTACCAAGGAGAAACCTTTCGAAATGATCCAGAAGATTCTCTCGCTACTGTAATGATGCTACTTGCTCGTGCAACCACTCAGCGTTATTCTACTCCAACAAACAACTGACTTCGTTCATATTCAAACACAAGAAATCAAGCAGTTGTGCAAGCTGACAGAGTCAATGTTCAAAGCGGAAATGTTGGAAATGATGGTAGAATTGCAAGACGTTCGTACAATGTTCAAGAAGAAACTATTGAGGGTAGCAATGTTCAGAAAGAGATTGAGAATGTACAAAGAAATCTTAGAACTTCTTCTTCTGGAAATGTTACAAATGTTCAGTGCTACAACTGCAATGAGAAAGGTCACTATGCTCGCAATTGTCCAAAGCCAAGAGTTCAGGATTCTAAGTACTTCATGGAACAAATATTGCTAGCTAAGAAGGATGAAGCAGGGGCCATTCTCTCCAAAAAACAAAATGATTTTCTCCTTGTTAATGCTGCTCAAATGGAAGAGCTTGAGGATTTGAGTACGAACATATGCATGATGTCTAGAATTCAACCACCAAACATTGAATCTGATGAAGGGCCAAGCTATGATTTTGCATTCATAAGTGAGGTTGTAGAATACATGGGGGGGGGGGGTGAATACGTTTTAATTTAAAAACTTTCGATCAAAACAATCCATCACTCTCTGCCGGTGGTCTCATAAATATATAGGGGCCGCCTAGTACATCAAGGGCTGCCTGATTTATAGGGACCGCCTCCAAAAGAGGTTTTCGGACTAGATCTTTTGTATCAAATCACCAATAAATTTTGATGCAATATGAGAAGTGTCGATAATAAATTTACAATAACTAGCCCATATTCTACCAATATATCCGCACTCACAATGTTTGCTACAAAGAGCTACACAACCATGGCTAACACAACATACACAACAATTCACACAATCATAAGCACAAGGCAAATGTAAATGTAAAGATATAAGTAAAGAGAAAGGTAAAAGAAAATGCAAACCGAACACGGTGATTTATAGTGGTTCGGTCACGAAGCTCCTCTTCGCCCTACTCCACTCCCCGAGTACCCAACTCGAGAGTTACTTCACTAGTCAACAAGCTCCATTCTCGGCGGAGAAAACCATACAAGTTGCTTACATTATTTTCTGACACTAAGCTAGATGTCGAGTTCTTCTTCAGGTACAACCAAACCCGTTATGTTTTATGGTCCGACATAACAAACCTTGTGTTTTAGCCTATACACAATAAAACCGTTGTCGCTTACTTTATTTTCAGGACTCTAAGATAGATGTTCGAGTCTTAATCTTCGCTGAGAACAATTAGCCACCCTCAATTGTATTTTATGACTAATACTATAAACATACCAACAACCCTTCCGAATTTATACACCATTCGGATCTACACACTACTAAAGATTGGAAGACATGGACTCGATCTATATGTAACAAATGTTACAAATGGACTAACTAGACTACATAGCTTCGTATCTTGACGATGACGAAAGTTCTCCTCTTGCACTTGATGGAAGAAGGAAAGGATAGAAAATTGGATCACATTTCAACAAGATTAAACAAGTTAAATGATCAAAGATTTAGAGAGATTTAGTGAGATCTAGAGAGAGAAAGAATTGAAAGAAATTCGTACAAAAAGGTTGTCAAAATAGTTGGAAGTGACCCACTATTTATAAGACCTGAAAACTGTTTGTCTGAAAGTGACGGCCCCTAGATATATTAGGGGGCCACCGGGGACCTCCGTGTATTTACAAGGGCCGCCCCAACAGACGCTCCTGTTTTTGTCTTTTTGTGATGAAATAATTATCTGGTGAAGATCTAACCTGTTTTTTTAGGGGGGGGGGAAGGACCGGATTTGAATTTTGATATAATTACCACATAAAATACTTCTTTTAATTCAAATATAATTTGTCTAATTGATTTTTGAAAATTATTTTGTTACATTTATAAAAATGTAGAGTTTAAGACAAAAACTTATTTTTGTGATCATCCTACAAGTTTAATGTTTGTTTGTACATACCTTATGTGATTTACGTCGGTGCAAACAAATATCGGTGTTGATGTAGACTTGAGACATTACGGGTTGTTGATGCATGTATGCATTGATGATTTGTGATTACGAGTAACTTGCGCACTTTACGTTACGTATTACAAGTTACATGTTTGTCATCACCAAAACATAAAGAGACCGTATAGATTAAATATCGTAATATTTGCACTAACAATCTCCCCCTTTTTGATGATGACAAAATATGTAAAATGTAACTCATAGTAAAATGTAAAAGTTACTCGTTTACACTCCTTCTCCCCTATTGTCGAAGCAAAAAGATACCCGCCCAGAGTCCTTGATTATCCAAGATAAGTGCTCCGAGTATATAGTTTAAAGATATAAGAAGATGGTAGGAACTTCTAGTATATGTTGGAGGAATGAAAAGAAGGTAGGTACTTTAAGTAAATAAGTTGAAGGTATGGGAAGAAGGTAAGTTCTCTGGGATTGAGGTATGAGGAGAAGACATGAGAAATAAAGGTTGGAGGTGATTTTGTGTTTCTTGGATAGTTTAGACAAGGTCTTGAGAAATAAGAAGAAGACATGAAAAGAAGGTAGGTTCTTCAAGTATATAAATTGAGAAGAAGAAGACCTCAAGGTTGAAGATGATTTTGAAGTGGATGAGGTGAAGTATTTAGAGTACGGATGAACCCTTCATCGTATTTGACGATCCCATATCCTATCTTCCAATAAAAGATGAGCTTGCATCACCCCAGTGAAGTCTTCTATCATCACGGTTTAACCAACTTCATGTTATTTACTCACATATCTTTGAGATCCCCCTTGATCATTGCACCTTATTACATTCCTTGCATAGTGACTCTAGCGGATCCATGGATCAAATAGATTACCATCAAAACTCAAGTCATTCGATGAATGCAATTTGAATAAGTAGGACGCTTGTAAGTGCTCCCCCTTGGTGTATGCTCCCCCATTGTTTGTGGCACCAAAGAATCAAGATATAGATATGTGCTACAAAACAAAGTTAGTAGACAAGTACGCGCGCGCGCGCACACACACACACACACATATATATAGCAAGATATTAGCAGGGAATTAGAAATGCACTGTTAGGTGTTATTATTCTAAAATATAACACCTTGAAAAAGAATTAGAAACTAGACACATGCAACCATTATTTTAAAATCAATAAAACCTAAATGATTAAAATAAAAAAGATTCGAGACGTATTTTTAATGACTAAGATTCGACCAAATTTTAATACACGAGAATGGAATGCGTTTATTGATTGACATACAAATATTATGAGAATAATCTTTTAAAGGTAGACAAATGATGCTTAATATCTTGGCAAGATATGCCAAAATATATACTTTAAAGTAATAAAAAGAAAGATGGAACGAGGATGAAAAATACATGCTCTTGGATAAGAATGAAAATGATTCCATAGAGCTAAAAGGCATAGAAGGATAAGAGAGACTAAAGAGGGAAGGTGTTGATAAGAGGTTGTCAGAAATGATTGATGTATCATTTGCACTAACAATTAATGTGCATGTGATCCTATCGAGACAAAGGTGGGCAATTGGGAATGTAGTGTTTTGTTGGTTGTGAATATTAAAGAAGAAAGGTAGATATGTGAAATGAGGTTGTAGTTATTTTATGGTGGAAGAATAATGAGAGACGCAACAATGTGGTGACTCAAAAACACTTGAAGATAGAATATCTTCTTTATGTTCTTCACTTTATAGAAAGTAGAAACTTTTTCAAAGGAGTGACATTTGCATTTAGCAAATTACTTAAATATTTCGGATGAAATAATTAAGTTGTCATGAAATATAGGAGGAATTTTAATAGTAACAAGATTATTAGAAGAGAAAAGAAACGTTTAGAAGAGAGAAGAAACGTTAGAGGTGAGAAGAGTTATTAGAAGTGAAAAAGGAACATTTAGGAATGAGAGGAAACGTTAGAAGCAAAAAAAGGCTATTAGAGGTGAAAAGACTATCAGAAGTGAGAAGACTATTATAAGTGATAGGACTATTGAAAGTGAGAAGAGCCGTTTAGAAGTGAAAAAGGTCATTTAAGGTGAGAAGAGACGCTTACAAAAAGCGAGGATCAAGATGTGAAGGGATTTGTGAGTATGACGATTGTAAGGATTGTGTTTGAGAATGAGACGCATTTCATGATGAAATTCACTTGACTATTGAGAATATAAGCAATGATGCTTATGAGTGTTGGGATAGGAGGATGACCCATTGATCTATAAAGAGATATTGGGCATAGGTTGTGATTATGTTAGTGGTGAAGGATTTGCATGGTGAATATTTTTGTGAAGATGACTCGGTGGATGACTCAAGACTTATTTTTCATTTCACCTTATTTGTTTGAAGATGTACTAGAATTAGTAATCATTAAAAAGAGTGAATAATAGCTAATGAGGTTTGGATGTGGGATAGACGTCAGCTCGTAGCAGCAAGAAAGAGAGAGAGAGGGTGTTCGTTTTATGATTTCAAAAAGAAATGATAGATATCATAAGCCTGCTGTCGGCAGTCAGGAGCGAGGGACTGTGTGGATAATATTCTGGGTTGTCTGTTTGGTTGTGGGCGACGTGAAGTCGAGGCTCTTGTGGATTGTTGAGGTGTTGGTGAGGCGCTAGTCTTGTTGGATGATCGAGAGGAGAATGAGATGAGAACTAGAGTGGTAGACGAAGTAGGCGTAGTGTGGGAGCATTGACGAGGGACGGTCGGTGGGAGTGAGAGAGGATGAGGGTGTTCATTTTAGTAAAGAAAGAAAGATCTCTCGTCTACTGCCGAAGGTCCCTAATATATATGGGGGCCATCTGAATTAAATCAAGGGTCCACCATATTTACGGGGGCCGTCTCCAGGGGGTGAGTTTTGGATTTGATTTTTGACGAATTTTTCGAAAGGAGTGACATTTTAATTTTCATTTCGCTAATTAAAAATACATAAAGTACTTCGGATGAAGTAGTTAAGTTGTAAAGACGCACGGAATAGAAGATAGACTAGAATTGAGTGTAGTAGAAAAGAAGGGAGAAACTTAGACATAGACGAAGAGAATTAAATGATTCGCGCTTGAGGGGTAAAGAAAAGAATGTCGGTGATTTTAGCTTCAGACAAAATGTTTTTGATGGAAATGTTTCCTTTTTAGACATTGTCCCGAAGGAAATGGTGACGTATCTCGATGTGTTTCGTTCGCGAGCGAAAGAAAAAAAATAAAAAATAAAGAGAGAAGAAAATAAACGAAGATGGAAGCGACGATTTTGACAATGTCAATACGGATGATGGTTAGCGTACGATGAACTACATCCACGAAGTTATGTGGCTCTTCTCGAGCATTGCGAATGTTCATAGAACAATCACACGACGAGGTATGAGGTTGTCTTAAAGGTGGTAACGGAAAAGATGGATGAAAGGAATTAGCCATCTATATGGTTGTAGAGGCGTGATTGAGTGAGAAGAAAGAGGTATGATCGCAATTTCCCGACAGACAAAGAATGTTTTCATTAAAGAGAAGGAGTGTTTTCGTCGAAGAGAAAGAATGTTTTCATCGAAGAGAAAGAGTGTTTTCGTCGAAGATGTTGTTAAAAGGCTTGAATATGGATTTTCAGATATGACCTTTAACGTTTGCGATCGCAAGTTAAAGATACTTGAATATTTCAGATGAAATATTTAAGTTGTCAAACCTACTTTGAGGTGGATTAGATTTGTTTCCAACCTTCCCTTGACAAAAGAGTAGATCATTTGGAAGAAAGCGAGATGATGATTAAGGGAATGTGTGGGTGAAGACCTTATGAGATTTAAGACCATTTTACGACGCTTTTGACTTTTTAGATTTGTGACACAAACGCGAAGAAAAATGTTCTAGTGTGAGAAAATATATACCTAGATGCATAAGACATATAGATATAAGCATGCAAGTTTATCTAAGCATGCATCAACATAATAATCAACGAGATTAATGTGTAAGACTATATGACATCAAAAATGTTAATCGTTATACATCAAATTGACATAATGTAGGTGCATAATTAACACTTAAGTCATGTAAGATGACGCATACAAAATACGATAATTTTAAATGCAATCGTCATGTAAAACATGTTAGCATTTAGCATTTAGGAGCATGTGTTATTTAGATAAACTAAGAGACAATTTATCTAAATTGCTAGAAAAAGACAAACGCAATTATAATAGACATGCATTCAATAGCTAAGCATATAAACGTTAAGCGTCAAGATAATCATGAAGGCATATAATTGCATTACATGGGATCAAGTTATCATATTGAAACTTCAAAGCACATATGAGAGGTGCATGTTGTCTAGATTGACTAAGGAGAAACCTAATATCTACTTGCTTAGTGTGCACTCCTAATGAGATACAAAGTTCATCAATGTAGACTATCATTAAACATATTTAGGAAGAGCCATTTAATCAAATTAGAGAATGAATATGAGACTATCACTAGTGGTGCTCAATTCAGGCTAAACACGACCATTTTTATGGGTTATACCACGAACCCAACTTCACTCTTGGAAGCAATTCAACCGTTAGGTCAAATTGAATTTCTAGTGCAATAGGTTCTCCAGTGGTCATTCTCATTTTAGACAAAATAGAATTCATATAATTGCCTAATGAAGTGTAGCAAAGATAATATTTGTATTGTCTTTTCATACAAGGCCTAATATGACTCAAGTAACATATTTTAATTCTGTTTCACATAATCCTAATCAAGATGTGTGGAATTCTAAGGTTGAATGAGAGAGCAAGCAAGTTGTTGTAGCTATATGAAAGAATGAGTCATCTGGGACCTAGGAGTATACTTAAAAGTGAGAATGTGTAATGCTCTATATTGAGAGTGTTCAAAAATGCACATTAGCATGTCTTTTATGAAAGAAATCCAATTAAGGTTATTTACCTCAATAGATCTTGTGAATGTTTCTTTAAATAAATAATGATGATTAACTAAAGTTTAGTTACATGTATGTTGGACTTTTAACCAAGAGATTGACAAAAGGAAGATGTTTAAATTAGATTCCATAGGGCGGATCTAGGACGTAGGATCCATCGATACGTGGAGGTGCCAAATTTAGGCAAGGGTCATTTTTCCATTATTTAGGAGATGGCGTTGACATTAAGTTATTAAGAGAAGCTTATATAAGTTATAAGGGTTCTCGGTTTGAATTTTTGGAAATGACATCCAAGTCTTGCTTATCAAGATGGAGTACTTATGAGTTTCCTGATGGAAATTTATAAGTCGTCAATCCTACTCAGAGTGTGTTAAGTTTAGCATGCATAATTTGACCATAGCTAATAATACAAACATTTGAACACTTTAGACTCAATAAAACATCTTCATTGCAAGTGTGAGTTGCAATTTAATTACTAATCTTGTTGTCTTGCAATCGACTTCGTGATTTCATGTAATAACCGAGGATGGTTAAACATGTAGACTCGGAAAAATATCTTGGGGGGGGGGGTCATTTGATTGATATTTATGTGATCTAGATAAATCCTAATCTCGGTTTCATGTTCATATTCCAAATTTGTAAATAGATTGAATAGTGAGATTGATTATCGTTTGAATAATAATCATCTTTATATTTGAAATCCTCTTACGATCACTTATTGAAAGAAGGCAAAATAATGGTTTGTGGAATATGTTCAATTATTCTTATTCCTTAACAATTTTTTGTTTTTATTTTTTTCTTTTTTTAAATCTTAGTGGTTGGAAGAGTTTCATTGGTGAAGAAGAAATATTTTGCTTATTTGGTAAATTAAGAGTAAGTGGATTTAATGAGAAGAGTGTTTGGAGTTTTGAGTGTGCTTGAATTGTTTGAGCAAAGTTAATATGATGTGGCATTGCTTCATGTTTGGCTTTTCGGAGATGACGACTTTACCAAGTGCATTTCAAGGTAAATTACTTGAATATTTTGGATAAAACATTCAAGTCGTCAATCCTACTTCATTGTGTATTTTATGCATATATTTGCCAAATATTTGGAACACAACTATTGGACAAGTAGACTAAATATGACATCATTTAGACAAGTGTGAGTTATGATCTGATGCATATTCTTATCGTCTTTGAAGAGGATGTCATTATTTTCATATCAATCAAGTGTGATTGAGTATGTTGGTTTAAAATAATATCTCTTGTTACATTTTGATATGATCTTAAACCTAAACAAATAAGAATCCGATTATATGTCCATACTCGAAAACTAGTCAATTAGATTCGATAATAATATCAATCATAATTTGAATAATGAATCGATATATATTCGAAATCTTTCTTGACCCTCACGAACACTCTTTTAAAAAAAACAAATAAAGATTTTCATAACGTGTTCCATTAATCGTTAGACTAGTTGTAAGGTGAGGTTGATGAATAATGACAAGTTAATTTTTTACTTCAAGATTGTCATATATTTTGCTTGTGCGAAAAACTATTTGTTGTTATGTATAGTATGTATAGTTTTTGACATTTTATAAGTATATAAATGATTTTTCCTAACCATTCTAATACAACACACATCTTTTATAAAATACTATATATTTATAAAAAGAATATAATTATGTGTGTTAGAACAATGCAAGCACAAGCAAAGTTTAAAAAATACATTTTGTTCTACTTAATTACTAATGTATTAATATAGAAGGAAGCGTGTTTATTTTCCATGACATATTTCTTCCTTTTTTATTCCTTTGACTATTATTAGTTTCCTCAATCAATTCCTTATGTTTAGGTTGATTGATGGGTTTTCTTGTATAAAAGGATTGGCTATCATCCTTTTCATTGTATCACTTTTTCTCTACAATCAATACAAGATTATGACTAATCTTTTACCATAAAAATATTATGGTATCAGAGCCAGGTTCGATTCTAAGAAACTTTCATAAAACCCTTAAACAAAAATGTCAACGATGAGGTAAAGATCCAACCATCAACCACGAACCCAAAAAAACCAACTTATGTTCAGACAAAATCAAGGAGAAAAGGAACAATGTACCTTTTGTGATGAAGATGGCCATAACGAAGACGGGTGCTTCAAAGTAATCGGTTATCCCGACTGGTGGCCAGGAAAAGATAGGAAAGGAAAGCAAAGGCCAAGAACTATCCGTGTTGAAGGGGAGTTATGGCCTTACATTAGGGTTCACGAAGCAAGTATCAAAACGCTCATAAAGTGTAGAGGGCCAAAGGTTGCGATTCGTGAGGCAGGAACAAACACCTATTGTCAACATGTCAGGTAAGTTTGATAAAGAAGGTATGTGGATTGTTGACTTAGGATGCACCGAACACATAACCTGCTATGATTCCATGTTAAAAAATAAGTTCAAGAAAAACTATGAACCACATGTGACAATACCAAACGGGGAAACTATTGCCGTGGAAGGGAGAGGAAGTTGTTACCCTTTCAAACGGAGGGTTGTTAACGATGTGTTACGTATTCCAAAAATTCAAATTGTAACTATCTAT
This sequence comes from Tanacetum coccineum, assembly GCA_026074375.1. Lineage (NCBI taxonomy): Eukaryota > Viridiplantae > Streptophyta > Magnoliopsida > Asterales > Asteraceae > Tanacetum > Tanacetum coccineum. Next base: position 17,979 of record BQNB010032796.1, read on the forward strand.
CAGTTAGTAAATTATCAAGAGATCTTAACTGTGCTATAACATTTCTTCCAGAGTCATTCTTCATGCACGATATACGTTCGGGGACTTTGATTGGGACGGGTAAATGTCAAAATGGTTTATACAAGATGGAGATGGTAAAAAAGAGACATGCTTTAGCGACTTCAGTGAGCACGTGGCATAAAAGATTGGGTCACCCATCCAACTCCAAACTTCAACATCTTGATTTTTTTAAGGGACTCCTTTAAACTCAAGTTTTTTACGATTACTTGCATTGAAGGCAAAAAAATTTTCAGGCTTTACCCTACTTACCACACCATCCCCACCTCCGTTTCCTGTTAGTACAACTAAAACCCATGCTTGTTTTGATTTGATCCATTGTGATATATGGGGAAAATACCGCACACCTTCTCTCACACGTGCGAGTTATTTTTTAACAATTGTTGATGATTTTAGTCGTGCTACTTGGGTTTATCTTTTGAAGCAAAAACATGAGGCGTCAATGTGCCTTAAAGCCTTTCACAAAATGGTGCAAGTACAATTTGAGAAAAACATTAGGAGGATAAGGTGTGACAATGGTGGCGAGTTTATATCTAATCAAATGATCGAATTTTATGCCAACCAAGGAATCATCCTTGAGACATCTTGCATACACACACCACAACAAAACGGTGTTGTTGAACGCAAGCACAGACACTTGTTGGAGACAGCTCGGGCTTTGAGGTTTGAAGCAAATTTACCCACAAGATTCTGGGGAGAATGTGTTCTAACAGCTGCGTACGTAATAAACCGAATGCCATCAGATGTCATTGGCAATAAAACGCCATATGAGGTTTTATACAACCAAAAACCAAACTATGACAACATGAGGGTTTTCGGTTGTTTGGCGTATTACAAAAGCACCGAAACAAACAGAGACAAATTCAAGATGAAGGGAAGACCAGGAGTTTTCTTGGGCTATCCGCCAGAACAAAGTTTATAAGATCCTTCGCATCATACACAACAAAATCGTGATATCAAGGGATGTAAGGTTCATAGAGAACTTTTTTCCTTTTGCCAACATCAAGGTAGAAGAAGAAGAAATTTTTATACCTCCAAGCATCTGGGACGATGAAGTTATCGAAGAAAAACCAAAAGACCTTATAGGTGAACCAAATGAAACTGAGATTGGACATAGTGAGCCGATTGAAGAGTTTGAGGATGATTTGAACAATACAAAACCGAGGGCACCTAGTGAGATTCAAACAGAAGTTGAGTTGAGCCAGAAGGAAGTCAATATGAGGTAATCAGTTTGGGCCGATAGAAGAGCCCACTTTTAATTCTGATAGCAACAATTTTGTAGAACCGTAAAAAAGAAACAGAACCCGTCCTACGTATCTTGATGATTATGAAGTCCAACTTCCCCCATCTATAGACCATAAGCAGCCCACTTCTAGTCGAGAGTCCTCAACGGTACATTCCTTGGCACATTATGTTTCTTATGATAATTTTACTAACACACACAAAGCTTTTTTATCGGCCATTACTTCCAACAATGAGCCAAAACATTTCCAACAAGCCATCCAGGACCCAAGGTGGATAGAAGCAATGAAAAAGGAGATCCAAGCTCTTGAACAAAATAAGACTTGGACTTTAGAAGAGCTACCAAACGGAAAGAAGGCCATAGACTCCAAGTGGGTCTACAAAATCAAATATAAACCAAATGGAGATGTGGTAATGGTACAAGGCCAGATCGTGCAAATGATGCACACAAATAGAAGGAGTAGATTTCAATGAGACCTTTGCTCTAGTGGCGAAGCTCGTTACGGTTCGAACCCTTTTGACGATGGCGGTAAAACGAGAATGGAAAATACACCAACTTGATGTGAATAATGCCTTTTTGCATGTGGATTTACACGAGGAAGTCTACATGAAAGTCCCCTACGGTTTAAAAAAATAAAATGACAATAGAGTGTGCAAGCTAAAAAAATCTCTCTATAGATTAAAGCAAGCTTCAAGAAATTGGTACAAAAAATTCACAACTTCCCTAATAGAAATTGGATTCAAATATAAAATAGTCAACGATATTTTAAGTTATAATGCTCAGCCTCTTCCCGAGTACTTTTAATTTTTTAGACAACGTTATAATGCTTGTGGTCGTTTAAGTATTGCTCCTATTTTGAAGTGCACATCCACCATACGCCAACTGGCGTACGACACTACACCTAATGCATTTGATTAGGGATGGTAACGGGCGAGAAAAAACCCATAACCCATGGGTACCTGCATGTAAATGGGCGGGTAATCTTGTTATTTTTCACCCACGGGCGGGTTGTGGGTGAAAATTTATACCCATCGGTAGGTGGCGGGTAGGTGACGGGTAATGCATACCCATCATGGGTGTACCCATTTAAGAAACCCACAAATATACCCGCCTAAATACCCATGGGTGTACCCCTAAACTCATTTGTGTTAAAATAAAATTGATTATACTCATTAAATATTTGTGAGGTTATTGGTATATATTTAATAAATATCAAAGTCTCTAGACTACAGAGTAAACTAATAGTTTCTTTGAGTTACAAAACTAAAAGATGAATATGAAAGATCAAACTTTCAAAGATATGTACATGATATATCTGAGTACATGTATGTGATTTGGTGTAATGAAGATTAATTTTTCTAGTTTCATACAGGTCATTAAGTATTTTGTGAACTTGGTATTTAGAAGATTGATACGATGTCTTATTACCCAGTTTCATAGTTAGTTTACATATCATGGTTTTATGATTTTGTTTCATTTCACAAACCCACGGGTTTACCCACGGGCGATGGGTACCCACAGGCATGGGTATTGGTAAAAAGTTATACCCATTCGTGTGTGACGAGTGGGTGACGGGTGAGAAAAAAATCACGGGTTCGGGTGACGGGTTTGATAAACACATACCCATTACCCACGGGTGCCATCTCTACATTTGATGAGTACATGCAAATTGATGAACGTTATTCACGACAATGTTTAGAGAACTTTACTAAATGCATACATGTTTTATACGTTGAAAAGTTTTTAGGAAAACCCACTTTAGCGGATATTGAAAAAACATATGAATTACGAAGAAAAACATAGACTCCCGAGAATGTTCGGGAGTATTGATTGTATGCATTGGAAGTGAAAAAACTGCCCAAAGTCCTTACATGGTCAATTCAAAAGAAAGGATCATAAATACCTAACTTTTATGTTAGAAGCAGTCGCGGATCAAAAATTGTGGATTTCACATGCATATTTTGAGGTTCCGGGGCAAATAATGATTTTACTGTATTATATGGTTCCCTATTATTTGATGATGAACTTGTCGATAGAGCTCTGGAAAGTCCATTTGTAGTAAACGGACATACATATAAGAAAGGTTACTATTTAGCCGACGGTATTTATCTAGCATGGGCTACGTTTGTCAAAACGTTTTCTATTGCAAGGGATGAAAAAACTTTGAAGTTAAAAAGAGTTCAAGAAAGTTCAAGAAAAGATATTGAACGAGCTTTCGGAGTCCTACAAGGTCATTTGGTAATTATACGACAACCCACACGTGCTTACGAAATCAACGCGCTAAAAAGAATCATGTACTGTTGTATAATATTACATAACATGTTATTGGACGACGAAGGATTTGAAATGAATATAAGAGATATGGTCATTAGTCCAGAGCCGAACATTCAACGAACCTTGGTCGAAAGATGCGATTTACATGTTAGGAAGACAAAAGAAATTCGAGATAGAAAAGTGCACAACGATCTTCGACATGACCTTGTGGGGCATTTATGGAATAATCACTAGTTTGTAATTTTTATTTCTTGTTTACGTACTATGTTTTTTTTATTTTTATGTACTTTTTTTATGTAATGTGTTTTAATTTTAATGAAGTTTATTTTAGTTATATAGTGTATGTTTTATTTTATGTAAATGAAAAAAAATTAGGCCAACGACATCGCATTTTCTGGTGCCAAGGGATACGGCACAAAATGTGGTGCCAAAGAATTTCTGATGCCATAGAGGTTTTTGCTGACGTGACAGTACTTTTTCCCAACGACACCATGATACATAGCTCTCTAAAGATTTTGATCTAAGTTTTAGCACAATTGTTTGATATTAGGGGACTCATCCCTTGTTCCATCTAAAAAGAAATGAATGGTTGAGATTAAAAGTATTTTATTATTTCATCTATTTTTTATAATTTAAATATCTCATTAACCGTTAATCGTTAGACAAAACAAATTATACCGCCACGACAAGCATTTAATTAGCTTTCTATAGACGGACACTTTGATATACTTTCGATAATTTTTTTTTTAATTTTTCACGTTTTTTTTCGTTGTTAAAACTTGCATGACGAAATCACATGTGATTATACACTAATTTGAATATTCGTATAAAATCATATGTGATTTAACACTAATATCGAATTACATGTGATTTCATTAGAATTACATATCATATGTGATTTAACACTAATATCATATGTGATTTATCAGTAATATCATATGTGATTTAACACTAATATCACATGTGATTTTATTAGTGTTTAATCGTATGTGATTTCTCATGCAAGTTTCAACAATGAAAAAAAACATAAAAAATGTGATGTGGAAACCGTAGAGGGGGGTGAATATGTTTCCAATTTAAAACTTTAAATCTTTTGTATCAAATCACCAATCAAGTTTGACGCAATATGAGAAGTGTCGATTATAGATCTACAATTACTAATACATAATCTAATTGTATATTCACACTCACAATGTTTACTACAAAGAGCTACACAACCATGGCTAACACATCATACACAACAATTCACACAATCATAACCACAATGCAAGTGTAAAAGTAAAGCGATAAATGTAAAGACATAAGTAAAGAGAAAGGTTAAAGAAAATGCAAACCGGACACGGTGATTTAAAGTGGTTCGGTCACGAAGCTCCTCTTCGCCCTACTCCACTCCTCGAGTATCCAACTCGAGAGTTAGTTCACTAATCAACAAGTTCCCTTTCAGCGGAGAAAACCTTATACCGTTGTTTACATTATTTTTTGACACTAAGCTAGAAGTCGATTCCTTCTTCGGGTACGACCAAACCCGTTATGTTTTATGGCCCAACATACAAACCTTGTGTTTTAAGGCCTAAACACATAAACCATGTCGCTTACATTATTTTCCGACACTAAGCTAGATGTCGAGTCCTAATCTTACCTAGAAGCAATCTACCACCCACACTTGTATTTTGAGGACTAAAATACTAACCGATACACCATCAACCCTTCTGAATTTTTACACCATTCAGATCTACACACTACTAAATATTGGAAGACATGGACTCGATCTATATGTAACAAATAGACTAACTTGACTACATAACTTCGTATCTTGACGATAACGAAAGTTCTTCTCTTGCACTTGAGGAAAGGAGGAAAGTATAGAAGATTGGATCACATTTAAACAAGATTAACCAAGTTAAATGATCAAAGATTTAGAGAGATTTAGTGAGATCTAGAGAGAGAAAGAACTAAAAGAAATGCGTGCAAAATGTTTGTAAAAATAGTTGGAAGTGACCCACTATTTATAGGAGCTAAAAAACTGCCTGTCTGAAAGTGGCGGCCCCCAGATATATTAGGGGGCCGTCGGGACCGCCGTGTATTTATGGGGGTCGTCCCGACAGACGCTCCTGTTTTTTTCTTTTTGTGGTGAAATAATTATCTGGTGAAGATCTAACCTGTTTTTTTTTGGGGGGGGGGAGGACCAGATTTGAAATTTGAAATAATTACCACATAAAATATTTTTTTATAATTCAAAAAATAATTTGTCTAATTGATTTTTGAAAAATTGTTTTATCACATTTATACAAATGTAAAGTTTTAAGACAAAAACTTATTTCTTTGATCATCCTACAAGTTTAATATTTGTTTATACATACCTTATGTGATTTACGTCAGGTGCAAACAAACATCGGTGTTGATGCAGACTTGAGACGTCGAGGGATGTTGATGTATGTATGCATTGATGATTTGTGATTACGAGTAACTAGGGTACTTTACATTACGTATTACAAGTCGCATGTTTGTCATCACCAAAACATAAAGAGATCGTATAGATTAAATATTGTAATATTTGCAATGACAATCTCCCCCTTTTTTATGATGACAAACTATGTAAACTATAACACATAGTAAAGTTTAAAAGTTACTCGTTTACACTCTCTTCTCCTCCTTTTGTCAAAGCAAAAAGGTTTAATGTGGATTATGGTTGGAGCATATAGGTTAGAGGTTTGAGAAGAATACATGAGAAGAGGGTACGTGCTTCGGGTATATATGTTGGAGGAATGAGAAGAGGATAGGTGCTCCGAGTACATAGGTTTTGAGGTATGAGGAGAAGATATGAGAAATAAAGGTGAAGGTGATTGTGTGTTCCTTAGATAGTTTAGAATTGTCATCAGAGATGAGAAGTAGGCATGAAAATAAAGTATGTACTTCAAATATATAAGTTAAAGGTATGAGAGGATGACCTTAAGGTTTAGGGCGATTTTAAAGTGGAGGAGGTGAAGTACTTGGAGTATGAGTGAACCCTTCATCGTATTTGACAATCTCCAATCCTATTTTCCTATAAAGGTGAGCTTGCATCATCCCAGTGAAGTCTTCTATCATCACGGTTTAACCAACTCCATGCTATTTACCCACATATCTCCTAGCTCCCCCTTGCTCATTTCATCCCCGTGATAATGACAAACCTTGCAAAGTGACTCTAGCGGATCCATGGATCCAATAAATTACCATCGAAACTCAAGATGTTCGATGAATGCAATTTAAATGAGTATGACACTTGTAAGTGATCCCTCTAGGTTTAAGCTCCCCCTTGTTTGGGGCACCAAGGAATCAAGATATAGATGTGTGCTATAAAACAAAGTTAGTAGACAAGTGAACATATATATATAGCAAGATATTAGCGGGAAACAAGACATACAATTTTAGGTGTTGTTATTCTAAAGTATGACACTTTAAAAGGGATTTAGAACCTAGACACATGCAATCAACAATCTAAATAATGAAATAAGCGCTTGCAAGTGCTCCCCCTCTATGTATGCTACCCCTTGTTTGAGGCACCAAGGAATCAAGATATAGATGTGTACTACAAAACAAAGTTAGTAGACAAAGTGCACACACTTACTCTCACAACCACACACACACACACACACACCACTTAACACACACACACAACACACAAACACACACACACACACTCACACACCAACACTCTTATTATATATATATTTTAATATATATATATATATATATATATTATTTTATATATATATAGCAAGATATAGCGTGGAATTGGACATGTATTTTAGGTATTAGTATTCTAAAGTATGATACTTTAAAATAAAGTTAGAAGCTAGACACATGCAATCATTGTTTAAAAATCAACAATTTAAATGATATATTTAAAAGACTCAAGACATATGTTTAAGGATAAAGATAAGACCTACTTTTAATAAATGAGAATGAGATTCGTTTATTGATTGAAACAAAAATATTACGAGAATGACTTATTAAAGGTAGACGAGTGACACTTAATATCTTGGCGAAATATGCCAAAATATATACTTTAAAAAGATAAAAAAAAGATGCGGACGATGTGCTCTTGAATGTTAATGAAAATGATTTCATAGAGCCGAAAAATAGGAAAGGATGAGCGAGACTAAAGACGGAATGTGTTGACGAGAGGTTGATAGAAAAGACTGATATATCATTTGCACTTACAATTGATGTGCATGTGATCTTATCAAGACAAAGGTGGATGATTGGGAATTCAAAGGTTTGTTTGGTGTTTTGTTGGTTGACAATGTTGAGGAACAAAAGTAGGTATGTAAAATGAGGTGGTAGTTCTTTCATGGTGGAAGGATAATAAGAGACTCAACGGTATGGTGACTCAATAACACTTGAAGATTGAATATCTTCTTGATGTTCTTCACTTTCTAGAAAGTAGAAAGTTTAGCGAAGGAGTGACATTTGCATATAGCAAATTACTTAAATATTTTGGATGAAATAATTAAGTTAAGAGAGATATAGGAGGGATTTTAATAGTAACATGACTATTAAAAGAAAAGAAACGTTTAGACGTGAGAGGCAACGTTAGAGAAGATAAGACTTATTAGAAGTGAGATGACTACCAGAAGTTAGAAGACTATTAAGAAAGAGAGGAACCATTTAGAAGTGAAAAGACCATTCGAGGTGAGAAAAGAGGTTTACGAGAAGTGAGGATCAATTTATAAGTTTGACGATTGTAAGGATTGTGTTTGAGAATGAGACGCATTTCATTATGAAATTCACTTGACTATTGACACCATAAGCAATGATACTTATGAGAATTAGGATATTAGGATGACCCATTGATCTTTAGAGAGATGTTGGGCATAGGTTTGGGTGTAAGGTAGACGTCATCTCGTAGCAGAAGAGATGAAGTGTTTGGTTATGGATTCAGAAAAGAATTGACGCTATAACAAGCCTGCTGCCGACGGTCCTAGACATATCTGGGGGCCGCAAGAATAGATCTGGGGGCCACCGGACCGCCAACATGAGGGATGTTTAGGGCTTGATTTTTGACGAATTTTGCAAAAGGAGTGACATTTTAATTCGCATTTCGCCAATTAAAAATGCTTAAAATACTTTGGATGAAGCATTTAAGTTGTCACGACACGAAATGGAACACGGACTCGAATCGAGACAGAAGAAAAAAGAAACAATTTATGGAATGTGTTCCATCATTCCTAAACCTTGACGAAGATAATTTAACGATTCACGCTTGAGGGGTAAAGAAAGAATGTCGGCGATTTTATCTTCAGACGCAACCTTTTCGATGGAGATGTTTCCTTTTAGACATTGTCCCGAAGAAAATGGTGACGTATATTCGGTGTGTTTCGTATGCGAAAATAATAATAATAATAATAATACTAATGAAGAAGAAGAAGAAGAAAGCGAACAAAGATGGAGGCGACGAGCTTGACAATGTCAAGACGGATGGTGGTCTTCTCGAGTATTGTGAATGTTCATAGAACAATCACACGATGAGGTATGGTGTTGTCTTAAAGGTGGTAGCGGAAATAGTGGAGGAAAGAGATTAGCCATCTCTATGGTTGAAGAGGCGTGGTTGAGTAAGAAGGAAGATGTGTGATCGAAAGAAAAAGAGTGTTTTCTTCGAAGAGAAATAATATTTTCATCGAAAAGAAAGAATGTTTCGTCGAAGAGAGAGAATGTTTTTGTCAAAGAGAAAAAATATTTCGTCGAAGAGAAAGAATGTTTTCGTAGAAGAGAAAAGAATGTTTTTGTCGAAGAGAGAGAAAGAATGTTTTCGTCGAAGAGAAAGAATGTTTTCGTCGAAGAGAAAAATGTTTTCGTCGAAGAGAAAAGGAGAGCGTTTTAACTTATGTTGTTAAAAGGCTTGAATAGGGATTTTCAGATATGACCTTTAACGTTTGTGATTGAAAGTTAAAGATACTTGAATATTTCGGATGAAATATATGCAAAAAGGTTGTGAAAATAGTTGGAGGCGACCCACTATTTATAGGAGCTGAAAAACAGCCTATCAGGAAACGGCGTGGTCCAGCATTATTAGGGGGCGACGGCCATAATTAGGGAACACGCCCCGACAGACGCTCTTGTTTTTGTCTTTTTGTGGTAACAAACTTGTCTGCTGAAAGTTTAACATGTTTTGGGGGGGGAAAGAACCAGATTTTGAATTTTGAAATAATTACCACACAAAACATTTCTTTATAATTAAAAAAATAATTTGTCTAATTAATTTAAAAAAAAATTATTTTGTTACATTTATAAAAATGTAAAGTTTAAGACAAAAAGATATATCTTTGATCATCCTACAAGTTTAATTTGCTTGTTTTACTTATTTTATGTGATTTACGTCAGGTGTAAACCAATGTCCGTCTTGATGCATACTTGAGACGTCGAGAGATGTTGGTGCATGTATGCATTGATGATTTATGTAAACAAGTAACTTCCAAAAAAAATTCAGTGTTGATGTAGACTTGAGACGTCGAGAAATGTAGATGCATGCATGCATTGATGATTTGTGATTACGAGTAACTTGCGCACTTTACGTTACGTATTACAAGTCACATGTTTGTCATCACCAAAACATAAAGAGATCGTATAGATTAAATATCAAAATATTTGCACTAACATAAAGATCCATTTGCAACCAAGAGGTTTGCAACCTGGAGGTAGATCAGCCAATACCTAAGTGTTGTTGCCCATGATGGAATCCATCTCAGCATTAATTGCTTCTTTTTAGAAAGAAACATCCTGAGACTTTATTGCTTCATTAAATGTTTTAGGGTTATCTTCAACATTAAAGCAATAGGAGTGTTGGTCAGAGAACTCATTCCTTTTTCTTTCAATTAAGTATAATTGAAATTTAGGTCCAAAGTTCTTTGGTGTCCTATTCCTTTTGCTTTTTCTAACCCAGGTTCAGGTTGCTGAACAACCTCTTCAGTGTTCTCTTCAGGGACCACGAAACCACCAATGTCTTCAGTTCCATTAGGAATCCTAAGACTTGGTCTAGAGACTGAAGAGAATCTATTCTCATTAAAGATAACATCCTTTGATTCAATTATCGAGTTAATTGAAATTGATTCATTAGGTTCAATGACATTAAAAGCCTTGGAATGCTCAACATATCCACCAAAGATGCATTCAATGCCTCTTTCACCCAAAGTTTTTAGCTTTGGATCAGGGAGTCTTACAACTGCCCTACAACCTCAAACCCTGAGGTAGTTCAGGTTTTGTTTCCTTTTAGTCCAGAGTTCATAAGGGGTTATCATGTTGTAGCACCTTGAAAAAAAAAAATTAGAACCCCTTGTCATTTTATGCAAAAGTATGTATCGCAAGCCATTACAAATTTTGCCATTTCCTTCCAATAAAAAGTTATCCTTCAAGCGACATGCAATATTTTACGCTATTGAGAATTATAATAGCACGTATAAATCGTCATTTTGGTTACGGATCAAAAAGGGATACTTCAGAAAACGCGTAACAATAAAAATCATATTTTCACGCCTTGCGAAACAAAGTCGCACGACTATATTATTTTCTGAACCAGTTCATACTTTAATAAATAAAACTATAAATGGACCAATATTTAAATATTACCAAATATAAAATATATCTTGGACGTTCATATTCCCTCAAAACTCTAACTTACAAATGTGTATCCTAAGTCAATCAGTAGGAAATTCAAAAAGGCAAGCTCACTATCATTACATCTTTACATCTAATGTCTACACTTTCGAGATCATTCACAAGCACGTCTTGTTCACATTTCAATAAACAATAGCCTTTTTCCCTATAGTATTAGAAAAGAACAAATCATAACAAATAGTATCATACATCACATAGTGCGGTTGTAATTATGTCCATTACCATGCATGGCCTCAGAAAACACTATGTGATCAGCTTGCGTTATAAATTAGGAAACAATGACAACTAACAAATTTATCTCAACTAAAATTTGAAAACAAAGATTACACAAATCGGTGAGAGTTAGGTTTTTGCTTTCGTTGGATTCAAGGGCTAAGGAACGTCGGGTTCGAAGAGTAGTAACCAAGGGTTGGTTCGAACTCCTCGTCACTACTACACATCTCATCGTCTAGCAAACACTCGGACCTTCGTAAGTTATTTTTTTGTAACTTAACATTTATCGTGCTATGTCATTTACTCTTGTAGTCTCACTCGCGAAAGCCTCGACTTTGCATAAGTAGTGCACGGCATAAACCCATGCGTGGCTAATAAGTACGTACGTATGTAAAGACAGTGATCGTACCATGCATAAAATAACAACGTATGGTAACAACTTGTAGACAACGCATCATAACAAATAACGAATCAATGGAAATTGCATAAACTTTTAAACGCATACATATTATACCACGTTGTCGCACTAGGGACTTATACGCACTAGAATTACGCGTAAATTTTCGTAGAGCTTCTCATGTTACAACCTTGACATATTAACTGGGCTAACCAATGCGACATGTAACGAACCCCCGCGAGTCGTTAACTCGTTAATGGGACGCCACAGCCCTAAAGGAACCCAAGCAACCCATGCTTGTTGCTTCGTACTAAGGCATCGCACCCACTCGACACCAACTTGTAACCGGATCTCGCACGAAGCATGGCAGGTTACTGCTGCTGGTTGCAGCTGTGCGTACTACAAAGGGCGAGAAGATCGTCCTTGTGTCTAGAAATGGAGTCTTCTCGTTGCTAACTAAATAAGTTGTAAACATGCAAAATAGATAGAAAATTAATATATATACATGTGAGTTTGCTGCGGAAGAAATGAAACCAAAAACAGTGAGTGTAAAAGCTCACTGTTGTTGCGTCGGGTGAGCAGCAAAAAGAAAAAGAAAAGAAGATGGACATGTGCTTATTATATATGTACACGTGATGGGTTTTGTGATATTTAAAAGGATGAATGTTTTCTTAGTTTTTGACAAGTTGACATAAGGAACAATTATACTATTTTTAATTACAAAGATTTGACGAAGGGATATGTTACGTGCATAACTATCGAACTCTCGGTTCGAGCTCCAAATGGGTTGGCAGCTCGTTAACGAGTATAATTATTTCAACGAGTATAAATTAGAAGTGATAATTTTTGATGCTTTAGAATTATTAACAATTGAACAACTTTTAAACAGGTAATCGAGTTTATCCCGACTCATATATTTTAGTTAACACCAAAGATATTTTCAAAACCTATTTGAGTTTAAAATCCGGTTTTAAAAGCCACATGATTTAAATTGTTAATTCCATGAAACCTAAGAATATTAAATACAAGTAAGTAATTTTTACAAAATTTTTAGGCGTCCTCACATGGACGGCAATATATAAAACGGACATTCAGACGAGATTTAAGTGACGACTAGAGTAGGTAAATGAGCGAGATAAACATATATATATATGTAACTCAATAGTTGGTAAATAATAGTTATATTATTAAAACTTAAATTGTATTATTTTAACAATATGACCATGTGATCTTAAGCACATAATTACATCAAATTATGTATAAATCCCTATATGTGCGAAGTCGTGTATCATCCTTAGAGCTAACAGTCTAATCCAAGCTATGAGAACATAAAGCGATAATTTATTATTGGACTAATAAATTGAATAATTAGTATATTGAATCCTTAGAATGTACACTCAAATTTTGTCTTATTTCTTAGGTGTTTGACTGAGCCACTATTCGACGTGCATTGAACCATTGTCATTTCCAGACGATTAATTGACAAGGTGAGTTTTCATAGCCCCTACTCTACTGTTTTAAATCATCTTTTGGGGTGCGAACATTGCTTATTTCAAACGTGTGAATACAAGTGCAATTACTCATTACTGATTGGTCTAAGTCCGATTTAACCCAAAGTTGCATTGCCGATTTATCATGAACCGTTAATTACTTGTAAGCGCGAATGTTATGGATAGATCTATCGGGATTGACGTCCCTGTTTGTCTTGGACTGACATTAGTCAAGCAAACACAGTTTCATTTGAGTCAGATTACGGGTGTCCCGGGTTAGACACCTGCAAGGGCATTCATTCATTGTTGATATATGTTAACGCTTCGATGTCATGAGCTTAGACAATAGTAATGCAACTTATATGACTTTGTATCTGTTAATTGTCATATGTGGAGATAATCTTATGATTCATTATACACTAAATCCTTTCTGCTTAAACAATCTATGAACTCACCAGACTTTTTGTTGAGGCTTTAGCAATGTTTTCTTAGGTATTAAGAATGAAGATGCTATATGAAGTCTCATGCATTGCAGTCATTTCTAGTTTTCTGAAGATCACTTGTACTATTTTAAAAACGATGTTGTATTGTCTATTTTTATGCTTTCGCTGAATGTTTAAACAATTTATTATTTCCTAATTCAAGTGATCAATTTTCTTAAAACGTCTCATATAGAGGTCGTTCTGTATTGCTTAGAAGTATGATAATCATGAAGTCACACGCCCTCCGATGCCATTATACTCTGATATTTTGGGGGTGTGACACATGTTCCTTTTATTAGGAACCCTATTTAATAAATAGAAAGCTGTTAAAATAACTTCACCCTAGAACCCTTGACTTTGTCTTGGGTAAGACAACATGGAATTAACCATTTCTTTTAGTACCCGTTTGTCACACCCCCAAATTCACTGCAGCGGAAGACTAGATTTGGGATTGTGACTTCATGGGTGAAAAGGACTTGATACGAGAGATAGACCTCTACATGCCAATATACCAATGCAGACTCCATATATTCCATAACATAGATCACCTAAGAAAAACATTGCTAAAGTGTCAACATAAGTGGTGAGTTCTTAGGTTTTGTTGTTTGAATTTAATGTTATTATTTTTGGTAAGTGAAACTTTATATGAAACACCACCAAATGATTTTTATACCATAGCTTGAAATATAGAAATTCCTATATATCACAAATGGAAATAGGTATTTTTATTGTCTAAGCACATAAACCGAAGCGTTAACATGTATCATTGTAGATAAGCCCATGCAGATGTTCAACCCGTGACATCCGTAACTGACTCAAATGAAACTGTGTTTGCCTGACTAATGTCAGTCCAAGACAATAAGGGAGATGTCATTCCCTCCCGATAGATCTATCATAAACTTTCAGCGCTTAACAAGAATTTTAACAGTTCATGATAAATTGGGCTAATAAAAAAATAAAATAAATAAAAAAAAAAATAATCATTATAATTCTAAAAAAAATAAATCTTTAATAGGGGCAAGTTTTGAGTTGAGTAGGGACCTTAGACCCACAAATAATTACAATAGAATTAAATCTGTAAATGTATTGTGTTAAAATGTTTAAAAATTAAGCAATGTTCTCAACCCCAAAAAGATTGATTTTAAACAAGTAAAGTATGGGCTTTGAAAACTCACCTTTTGGGGGTTTTCAGGAGTTAATCGGTCTGGCAATTTGATAATGGATAAATTGTACGTCAAATGTGACTTGTACTATTACAGTCTTCTTAGTTCAAACACCTATGTAAATTTATGACAAATCTGAGTTGTTTTTTTATATTTTAGTCTCCCTCCAAACCACAAAATGAATCCTTTTTTGTTAATTTTTTTTTATTTTTTTTTTTTTTTTTTTTTTTATTAAAAAAAAAAAGAAAAAAAAAAATTTTTAAAATAAATTTATTTAATGTATGAAATGGCTTATGCAAAAAGGGTCACAAGGCACCTTGTTGTTTATGAATTAACGTTTTACGTTTTCAAAATGTTGATTAAACCGTTGGCTCTAAGGACGATTGTACAACTATAAGTATCTATACATAAATTTATACTATTACGCGTCATAACTTACATTTACAGGTTCGTGCGACCTGTATCTCTGGAAAATGTAGACATCATTTGTAAGTTACTAAGTTTATATATTTTCTTATCGCGTTTATTTATTTATAGCGTGGCCGTCGATTAAGTTGTATAATTATCAGTTTTATTCATTACGGTTCGTTCGACTCTTTTATTTAGTTTATAAAGCTTATTTATTTACAGCTAATAACCTTAAGCTTTAATATAACAAGTTTTAGTCCTTCTAAATTAAGTAAATTACGCAATTTACCCTAAAGTTTGCATATCATCTCATGAAATTCCTTAACTTTCTAAAATCGTATTTATCCATTACTTAACTTTTTACATTTCAATCTCTACGCCTTCAACCTTATAACCTTTTGTTTTAAAATCTGACCATGCTTTAAAATATTTTTAGTGTCAAATCATTTATATAGACCGCGTTAGATTCGTTTATCCATTTATAATTCGATCTCGTCGTTACTATTTCTAAGTCGTCAAAATGTAGTTTATAAGGTTCTACCTCTTCTAATTTGCTTCTTTTCGTTAGTAAGCTTGCCAACCCGTTGGATCTCGGCTGGGGCGACCCAAAGGGCTCACAACATGCGTGTTCGAGTGCCTCTTATGCCAAGGAAGAGTTTATGTAAGTTTTTAAAAATTGAAACATGCATTAATGCTATATAATACACAACCCATGTGGCCTACTCTTTCTTTCCTTTCCCTTTTTCTGTTTTCTGTCCTGCCCCAAGGAAGAGTTTATGTAAGTTTTTAAAAATTGAAACATGCATTAATGCTATATAATACACAACCCATGTGGCCTACTCTTTCTTTCCTTTCCCTTTTTCTATTTTCTGTCGTGCCCCAACAGTGGGTTGTGCCCACTTGTGTTGTGTTTTCTCCTTCACACATCACCCATCATATGTATATCTATATAAAATGCATGTCCTACTTCTTCTCTTTTTCTTTTTGGCTGCCCAACAGACGCAACAACAGTGAGTTTTTACACTCACTGTTTTCGGTTTTCTTTTCTTACGCAGCAATACCCACAACATTTATATATAATACTTTTCTATCTATTTTGCATGTTTACGAGTTGCATGGTTAGCACGAGGAGACTTAATCTTGAGACACGAAGACGACCCTCTCATCCCTTGCGGAACGCACGACTGCAACAGCAGTAGCAACTTGCCATGGCTCATTCGTGTGCGTTATGACACAAGTTGGTGTCGAGTAGGTGTGAGGCCTTGGTACGAAACAACAAGCAATAGTTGTTCGTTCCTAACAGCGTCTGTGACGCACCCATAGCGAGCAAAAAGGGTCATTGTGGTTTGTTTTGGGTTACTTGGTCACGCCCCTTGTATACGTCGAGGTCACAATGTAAGGGTTTCTACAACATTTCATGCGTAACCCTAAGGTTTATTACTCCCTAACGAGCCAACGTATTTGATCACGACATGCTTAGGGTTTTTACAAAACTTCTTGGTTCGTTACTTGTTCATACGCGTGATGCGTTGTTTGAAAGTTTTATTATATGTTGTTATTTTATGCGTGATGTGACTCGGTCTTCGCATGCATGCGTACATGCTAACTACGCATGGCTATATGCCGTGCACTAGTATGCGATGCCAAGGCTTTTTGGCTAGCTTGCCAAGCCGGACGCGTTTTGGTCTTTGGTTGCGAGTGAGACTACAAGGGTGAATGACATGGCGCGATGAATGTTATGCTACGAGAATGACTTACAAGAGTCCAAACGTTGCTAGTTGGCGACGAGAAGTGATGGTGTCAAGGAACTCGACCCTTTTCTTGTTTCTACCCCTTTAAAACAGACGCCTCCTTTTGCTCTTAGACTCAACGAAACTCCAAATTGAACTTTATTGCTTTACTTCTCATTTTCAAAGTTAAAAGCGTGCATGCAGTCCTTATTTATACTCACATTATTTCTAGCTTACTAAGATATTTCATGTGCATGTGAATGGTATTATTTACATCTACTATTGATGAATGTAATACTATTTGTTATAATTGATTTTTCTAATACTGTTAGAGAATATATACTATTGTTGAATTGAGAGTTGAAACAAGACGTAGCATGTGAAGAAATTTTGAAAGAATATAAGGTGTAGGGCATTATGTGTAAGAATGTAATGATAGTGTTAGTTTGCTTATTTTGAATTTCTTTCTACTGATTGACTTAGATAACATTGTGTATATTAGAGTTTTGAGGAAATGAAACGTCAAGGTATACTTATTTATTTAGTAATATTTAAATATTGGTCCATTTATATTTTATTTATTGAAGTATGAACGGGTTCACAAAATAATATAGTCGTGCAACTTTGTTTCACAAAGCGTGAAAAATATGATTTCTTATTGCTACGCGTTTTCTAAAGTACCCCTTTTGATTCGTAAACAAAATAACGATTTATACTTGCTATTATAATCCTCAATAGCGTAAAATTTTGCATGTCGCTTGAAGGATAACTTTTTATTGGAAAGAAATGACACAATTTGAAACGGCTTGCGATACATGCTCTTGCGAAAAATGACAAGGAGTTCTAAATTTTTCCGAGGTGCTACAAGTCCAATCTGAGCTTTTACGATTTCATCGCTCGGATTGCGTGGGAGTATTAGATGATATATTAGTAAGCCCAAATATGGTTTGTGTGCTTAGGGTTCATTAGAGTTTTATGTCATTTATATTATAAATAGTCGATCAATAAAACATAATGCCTATGGAGTTTACATTGTTTAACAATATTAAGACATTTTTCTTACAAACATTTGGCATAAACTAAAGACCTTGGATTTCTAAAGTATTACGAGTACATTGAGTTCCCATTCGTTTTATTTAATTCTATGCAAAAGGAGTTTCATCACAAACAAAAACTGAAATAAAACCGTAAAAAGAATTAAGTGCCTTCCAAAAACCAAATTTTTATGTATAAAGATGAACTATTCTTGTATCCAAGAAGTAGTAGATCATAACTTGTTCGATATAAAGAGCAAAAAATGTCCAATTCAAAAATTTCATCATTCGTTACACTTCTAGTTCTTGCAACCAGTAAGTTACATATTTATTTTATCTCCCTCTGTAAATTCTTAAAAATTCAGTTGACATGTATAATGTAGGACGATTTTGTAGCAGGTGTGGACTTGACCGGGGTCTCACTAGCGGCAGATGATTACCCATGTAGTTTCTTCACAGACTGTTGGAAAGGAGGTTATTGTCCGGCTTATTCGGTTCCATTGTGCCTGGAAAGTCGTTGTGTTTGTATATTGAGAACGGGTGATATTATACCGCTTATTATTAATGCTACTTCTCCCAGAAAACCTTGATCACTCGGGAATTGCTATTTCGGATACATAAATAAAACTAACTGAAAAATGAGCTACCATGCTTGTTGTCACTCCACAAGTAGTTCCTGTAATCATGCATTTGTGTTAAATTAATTGTATACAGGATGGATATGGCCATATGGGTCAAAATGAGAAATTATATTCTACTATTCTAGGGTCGAAGCAAAACTGCTTTTCTTCTTATTCCTTTTATTTTTTATGATATAAATAAATTACAACTATGTATTTTAGATAATAATCTAGATTTTCTGATAAATCGGATACATGGTTTTAGGAAAGGTTGTGACTATTAGAATTCAATTTGGGCACTTGATTCATTTTTAGCCAAGGTTTTACAATTTTGCAGAATAGAATAGATCGATTAGGATGCCTAAAATTGTACTAACCTTTTTTTTAACAGCTACGCTTTTATAACAAACAAACCTCACAAAGGAGAAAGAAAACTACAAAAAATAGCAGATCTACAAGAAATTTACAAAAAGAAAGATTACAAGCTAAATCACAAAAAACCCAAACAACCCCTAAAAAAAACTAGCGAGACATCACTCATAGTAAGATAGAAAACTCATTAGACTTTTAACTGATCCAATCTATTGAACTCTTAATCCGTCTGCCGGAAATCCAGAGCAATGTAAGAAGTTGGGCTTAGGTAAAGATGTCTTCATTACGAATCAAGCTTAAAGACACCAAAACCGCGTGAACAAATCTATTACGCCATGACCAAATATCCTCAATAAAGATGTATAGTGAAGCTTGGTAGATTTTACAATGATTCTTTGAGATAGGAGAAGAAAATTCCAACACGTCTGATATCGAAGACATATTAAAATGTCGTATCTCATTCCCTTGATTGCGGTTGTGTTCACTTGTGTTGGTTGCGTTGTTATTTGGTGTGTGTTTCATTAAGTAGTGGAATCACCCAAGTACATATTTGTATGATAGGGCTTATGTGCCACTAATCTATTGTGGCGATTTGGCGTGGAAGTTTTCTGGATAAAAGTAGCTTTTGTGAGTTGGCGAGCGTCGGTTGTTTTACGTTTTGTTCTTGGGGCATTTTAATTTAATCCTAGCGTTGAATCCTCTAGGAGATTAATCCGGATGTTTCATTCTATAACTTTGTTGTGTTTAGGTAGGAGTGTTTACTCTGGATGT
This sequence comes from Tanacetum coccineum, assembly GCA_026074375.1. NCBI lineage: Eukaryota > Viridiplantae > Streptophyta > Magnoliopsida > Asterales > Asteraceae > Tanacetum > Tanacetum coccineum. The sequence goes on from BQNB010032796.1 coordinate 37,886, forward strand.
ATCTTGGATGAATCACCAGTCTTTTCTTAGTTGCTTTGAGTATTGTCTTTCTAATATGTTTGTATGTGTAAACTTGTGTATGCGTTCAAAACTTTTGTTATTGACATCGAGATTTATTGAGTCATATCTCTGTCGTCCTAACTTATACATAGTTGATCAGGATATGTATAACTTAGGTTTACATTGATCATTCCTTTTTTCCTTTAGTTATTTTGTTTGTGAGTGTAAACAATAGTCGGTATATAGAGACTCGTGGTTGTATATTAATTGGTCGTGCTATCAAGCATCTTGATAAATGATGTTACGTTACTATGTCGATTTGTGGTTTATTTTTCCCTTGCTACTTTCTACCACACATGGGGTCCTCTAAACGTTGTATGTTTCGCTTTATGCGTTTATTTACTACATGACATATCGTTTCATATCGATGGCGTGTATTAATCTATGTGTTCGTAAAATTATTATCTAAACGTTTAAGTTTATCGTAATAATTTTGTTGTGGAAAGTTGAGGATTTGGTCGTAATTAGGTCTTGCTAGTCATGACTATATATATCATGAATATTTTAAATAAAGATGCCTCAAAACTCCTTTACCCACTACGCACCACCTCTTTTCCTTTATCATTTCAAATTTCACTTTACGTTACTCCTTATCTCAAATTATCGCAACTTCCACCTCCCAAGTTTTTCACTTCCTTCTCGAACCCGTCAGTTACCAATCTCATGAGATTTACAATCGAGATTTTCACCCCGTCATGTCATACATCATCTCGATCGATCGTTTGTGCTAGTATCTACCCGATGTGTTTATTCTCACGCGGCGATGTAGCTGTCGTTTTAGCATTTTACATCTTTGTTGTATTTCCTATATTTTGCATTTTGTTGTATTATGAACGAAAATATTATGGAGATTGATTGAATAGGATTTGTTTTGTGTATCTTATTGCTTCATACCTTCCGGTCTATATTCATATATTGTATGTACCTCCTCCTCGCATCTTCACTCGATCGTGTCTCCAGTGGATTACCTGGTAAGCCTTTAGATGCATTTAGTATTTCCATTTTCATTAAAAAGGCGTTTATTGATTGTAAATAAGAATTTCAGACTGACAAAATGTCGAATAGTGGAAGGAAGAAATTGATCTTTGTAGGGGTTACTGTTTCTCATCTGGAATATGATATACGGGCCTTTTGAATTGATCCTTCAAGTTCTGTAGTGTTCGTTGGAAATAGTTTCCCTATCTCCGTTCTCTGAGCACATGATTGTATTCTTCATTTATTGGGCAATGGGTATACTTGTTTTGCATTGAATTGTACTTTAATAGTGTCATTTCATTGGCGTATTGAGATGTGTGTCATATGATTTCAAACGTGTCAAATATAGGTTCCCAGAAAATAGGATTGTTATTTCATTTATTAGTTTATGAAAGCAAAGTACAAGTCTTCATCCATTTCTCTGCTTAGCTGTCTCTCCGTAAACTGGGATACAATGTTATGACAAGTCTGGCTGTTTCGCTCATAGGCCTAGGCAGGCTAAAATTTTCTTAATATTATTTTATGATCAATGATCCTCAGCGCGTCTGTCATCAGGGATCGGCTACCTTATTGAATTTTTGCGATCTCATTCTCGCAGTTGCAAGAGGAATCTTAATTCGGAGATCAGAAGCTCTTTGTCTTCGGTGTCTGCATGAAGAGTGTCAATTTCTACTTCCATGTCCTCTAGTCTGGCCGTCACATCTTCTGGGTTAAGTTCTGATGTTTCGGATGCTGGTTTACCGTCAGAGAAGATAATGGCATCTGGGAAGAATGGCGATGATGGTGATCTACTTCTCTTTCGAGATAGCCCAGGCGCTTGTGATATTAGTGCATGAACACTGAGGTTATTTATTTCTTGGGAGTGTTCACGCCCTGGAGTAGGGGTCAAAGTTAGTTCTAGTTCAGGTAATTGGGTTGCCTAAGAGGTTGGCGAGTCAAGTATTCTTGGAATGGAATGTCCCATGGTAGCTTCCTGTTCCGGGGAGTTGTCAGGTACGTTGCTGGAAAGTGATTGAGACATTTCTCGAGTACGCCCTGCATACGACAAAATGGGGTTTCTTCTTCTTATATTCCATATTTGGGGGTAGAGATTACCTTATGGGTGCCATCTATTTTTGATGATAGGTGTATGGCATGGTCTTGATATAGGTTATGATAATTTGTCTCTAGTGCTATGTCTGAGGAGTGTTGGATTTATGCATTGGTATGTTCTTTTGCGTATGGGAAATTTACTCGCAATTATTAGTGGTATCCTTATGTTAAGACCTAAGCCGGTGACCAGATAGTGTGGTAGGATTCTGGTCAATAGGTGCATATCCGTAGAGTTCATATTATTCTTGTCCCAGGGGCTGGTGTAAACCTTTCTGTCTTAAAATTTTCTTCCCGTAGTTTGTGTCTACTAATTGCGACCCGTTGTCTCTTACTTTTATCCAGGGCGTTGTTTTTTAATTTTGTTCTCCATGTGACGTTGTTATTCGTCTTCGTTGATGTGTGACATTCGCACAATTATTTGTTGTATTCATGTCACTTTTTGGTAGTTTTTGTTATACTTTGAAATACTTCTTAAGGGATTTTTACCGATCCCATAGTTGATAGTAGTATAGGTATTTTACAACAGGTTCCTACTATAAGAGCCCTTGTGTAGTGATGAACGAGTGGTTGATTAGAATGTGTATCTCCGAAGTGTTTATGTAGGTGTTCACCCATAAAATGAGATAGTCAAGGTGTAATCACCGACAAAATTCATATTATTGTGTTAAGTGATCTCTTCGTAGTGTGTGTTGGTTATGGAAGGTTATTATTTGGTGTGATGTCATGATAGTTTCCTTGGCAATTGGATGTTTCAAATACGTATCATAGGATATTGTTTCTCCAAGATGGTGAATGATAATGCTTAGTCTTTTGAAACATGTGTTCCATGATGAACAAGTGATAGTTTAGTTTATTTATTGGTATCGCTTGACCAAACAGTTGTTGTCTTGGTATAGTAAATTATAATAGATTAGTGCAGTATGTTTCGTCATGGTGATCAACTTCTCTTTCGGAGATGGCCAGGCGCTTGCTTGATATTAAGTGCCAGGAACACTAAGGTTTATTTATTTCTTGGGACTTGTTACGCCCTGGGTAGGGGTCAAAGTTAGTCTCTTAGTTCAGGTAATTGGGTTTGCCTGAGAAGTTTGGCGAGTACAAGTATTCTTGGAGATGGAATGTACCGTTGTGGTCTATCCTTGTTCTGGGGAGTCTGTTTAGGTACGTTGCTGGAAAGTGATTGAGACATTTCTCGAGTACGCCCTGCATACGACAAAATGGGGTTTCTTCTTCTTATATTCCATATTTGGGTCAAGATTAACTTATGAGTGCCATCTATTTTTGATTGTAAGGTGTATTGCATGGTTTGAATGGTTATGCATCCTATGTCTCGAGGATATGTCTAGGAGTGTTGGATTTAAGCATTGGTATGTTTCTTGTTCGTTTGGGAAATTATAGCAACTTTTATTAGTGGTATCCTTATGTTAAGACCTAAGCCGGTGACCGGATAGTGTGGTAGGATTCTGGTCAATAGGTGCATATCCGTAGAGTTCATATTATTCTTGACCCAGGGGCTGGTGTAAACCTTTATGTCTTAAATTTCTTCCCGTAGTTTGTGATGTCTATTGCAGTCTGTTGTCTTTACTTTTCAGGGCGTGTTTTTAATTTTGTTTTATTTGAGTTTGTTGTTCACGTTCTTCTTTCCGATGATGTGACATTCGCTCTATTTGTTTGGTGTATTCAGGCTTTCTTGGTAGGGTTTTTTGTATACTTTGAAATATCTTTTAAGGGTATACGACATAGTCAGATAGCCTAGTTAGGTTTTTTTCAAACGGTTCCTACAAAGAGCCCTTGTGTTGTGATGTAACGATGGTGGATAGGTTTAGCAAGGTATCCCGAAGTGTTTGTGTAGGTGACCCCCATAAAATGAGATAGTAAGGATGTAATCACCGACAAAATTCATAATATTGTGTAAGTGACTCTTCGTAGTGTGATGTTGGTTATAGGGTTAATTATTTGGTGAGAGTCATGATAGTTTCCTTGCACTAGGATGATACAAATGCGTAATCCATAGGATATGTTTCTCCAAGATGGTGAATGATAATGCATAGTCTAGTGAAACATGTTTTCCATGACGAACAGGTGATAATTTAGTTATTTAATGGTATCGTGCCAAACAGTTGTGGACTTGGGAAGTAAATAATAATAGATAGTGCGTATGCTATTCTGATATGTACTTAAGAGCTAGTTATAGTCTAAAGTTACTAATGCAACCTAGTTCTCTATAACCAAGAGCTCTGATACCAATCTGTCACACCCCCATTCATGCAGCGGAAGACACTAGATTTGGGGTTTGTGAACTTCATGGCGTATTAAAGAGGACTTGATACAAGAGATAGACCTCTTACCATGCCATTATCACCAATGCAGATTCCATATATTCAGTAATATTGATCTACCTGAGATAAAACATTGCTAAAGTGTCAATAAAGTTGCTGAGTTCATTGGTTTTGACGTTTGATAATAAGTGATGAACCACAAGATTTATTAACAATAGCATGACAATATAGAAATCATAATATGTTAACAAATGAAAAGTATATACCAATTGTCTAAGCTCATGACACCGAAGCGTTTTAACATGTATCATCGTAGATAAGCCCATGCAGATGTTTAACCCGTGACATCAGTCCAAGACAAACAGGGATGTCAATCCCGATAGATCTATCCATAATATTCGCGCTTACAAGAATTTACGGTTCATGATAAATTGGGCAATATAGCACAGTTGGGTTGACGTAGGGACTTAGACCCAATAGTAAATCAGTAAATGTACTTTTGTTCAACTGTTAAAAATAAGCAATGTTTCTCACCCTAAGAGATTTAAAACAGTAAAGTAGGGGTCTATGAAATCACCTGTCTGTTTAATCATCTGATATTGAATAATGGATCGATGTCGTCAAATAGTGGACTAGTCAAACACCTAAGTAATTATGACATATCTGAGTGTACTTTCTTAAAAATACTTAATGTATGAAATTGGCTTCTGCAATCGGGACATTATAGAGATACTTGTTGTTTTGAATTATCGTTTTATCGTTTCTCAAAATGTTGAATTAACCGTTTTGGCTTTAAATGACGAATGTACAAACTATATGTATCCTTTTAATAAAATTTTATATATTACGGTCGGTAACTTTACTCATATACAGAGTTCGTAGCGACCATATATCAGGTAAATGTAGACATCATTTGTAGTTACTAAGTTTATTAATTTTTTACTTAATTCGCTTTATTTATTCTACTAGCTCCTCGTTGGGCGTCGATTTAAGTTGATGATACATTATTCAGGTTTATTTATTACGGTTCGTTCGACTCTTTTAATTAGTTCATAATGCTTATTTTTTTATAGCTATAACCTTAAGCTTTAATATACAAGTTTTCAAGTCCTTCTATAATTAAGTATATTACGCAATTTACACCATTAAAGTTTGCATATTCTTACTCATGAAATTCCTTAACTTTACTTAAAAATCGTATTTGTCCATTATTTAACTTTTTACCATTTTAACTCTATACGCTTTTCAACCTTATACCTTTTGTTTTAAAATTTGGACCAATGCTTTAAATAATTTATAGTGATCAAATCATTTATATAGCACCGCAGTTAGTATCTCGTTTTATACCTTTTTTTATTCGATTCTCGTCGTTACTATTTCTTAGTTGTCAAATGTTGTTTTATAAGGTTTCTACCTCTTCTAATTTCTTCTTTTCGTTTGTAGAGCTTGCCACCGTTGGATCTCGGCCACTGGGGCGACCCAAAGGGCTTTACACATGCATTGTTCGAGTGCCTTTTATTCCTAGGACGCAGTTTATGTAGTTTTTCTTTTAAATTGAAACAGCATTCAATGCTATAGAATACACAACCCATTGTGGCCTACTCTTTCTTTTCCTTTCCCTTTTTCTTGTTTTCTGCTCGTGCCCCAACAGTGGTGTTGTGCCAACTTGTGTTGTGTATTTCTCCTTCTCACATCACCCACTCATTATGTATATCTTATAAAATGCGTGTCCCTACTTCTTTTCTTTTGTCTTTTTCTGGGCTGCTCAACAGATGCAACAACAATGAGTTGTTACATCACTGTTTTCGGTGTTATTTTCTTAGCAGCCAAAAATTAACCCCCACAATATTTAAATATAATGGTTTTCTATATATTTTGCATGTTTACGAGTTGCCTATGGTTTGTAGCACGTGGTGACTTATTCTTGAAGATCAAAAAGACGGAGCCTCTGTCCCTTACGGAAGCACGAACTTGCACAGCACAAGTAGCAACTTGCCATGGCTCGTTGGTGTGCGTTATGACACAAGTTGGTGTCGAGTAGGTGTGAGGCCTTGGTACAAAACAACAAGCAAGAGTTGTTTCGTTTCCGTACAGCTGTTCTGTGTCACACCCATAACGAGCAAAAAAAATGGTCAATTACGTGGTTTGTTTTGGGTTACCATTGCTCGCCCTCCTTATATTCGTCACGAGGTACAATGTAAGGGTTTCTACAACATTTCATGCGTAACCCTAAGGTTTATTACTCCCTAACGAGCCAACGTATTTGATCACGACATGCTTAGGGTTTTTACAAAACTTCTTGGTTCGTTACTTGTTCATACGCGTGATGCGTTGTTTGAAAGTTTTATTATATGTTGTTATTTTATGCGCGATGTGACTCGGTCTTCGCATGCATCTAACTACGAATGGCTATATGTCGTGCACATAGTATGCAGTTGCTTATGGCTTTTTGGCTAGCTTGCCAAGCCGGACGGGTTTTGGTGTTTGGTTGCGAGTGAGACTAACAAGGAGTGAATGGACATGGGCGTTTGAGCCTGTTTTTATACCGTGAATGACTTACTAGAGTTCCAAACGTTGCTAGTAGGCGACAGGAGAAGTGAGATGGTGTCAAGGGAAACTCGACCCTCTTTCTTTGTTTCTACCTTTTAAAACCGAGCCTCCTTTTGCATCTTAGACTCAACGAAACTCCATAATTGAAATTTATGCTCTTTCTTCCTCATTTTCAAATAAGTTAATAGCATGCTACTGCATGCTCCTTTATTTACTACTCTCATTTTTAATAGCTTTTACTAAGATATTTCATGTGCATGTGAATGGTATTATTTACATCTACTATTGATGAATGTAATACTATTTGTTATAATTGATTTTTCTAATACTGTTAGAGAATATATACTATTGTTGAATTGAGAGTTGAAACAAGACGTAGCATGTGAAGAAATTTTGAAAGAATATAAGGTGTAGGGCATTATGTGTAAGAATGTAATGATAGTGTTAGTTTGCTTATTTTGAATTTCTTTCTACTGATTGACTTAGGTAACATTGTGTATATTAGAGTTTTGATGGAAAGGAAAATGAACGGAAAGGTACTATTATTTATTCTTGTTATATTTAAATATTGATCCATTTTTATTTTATTATTAAAGTATGAAGGGTCACAAAAATAATAGAGTCGGTGCAACTTTGTTTCAAAAAGCGTGAAAAATATGGATTTCTTATTGCTACAGCGTTTTCATAAAGCTTCACTTAATGATATTCGTACAAAATAACGATTTATACTTGCTATTATAATCCTCAATAGCGTAAAATTTTGCATGTCGCTTGAAGGATAACTTTTTATTGGAAAGAAATGTTCACAATTTTTTGAAACGGCTTGTTACATGCTCTTGCGAAAAAATGCAAGGAGTTCTAATTTTTTCCGTAAGGTGCCTACAAGGTCCAATCTGGCTTTTACGATTTCATCGCTCGGGAGTGGCGTGGGTGTATTTAGATGCACATCATTAGTATGCCAATATGGTTTGTGGGCTTTGGTTCATTAGAGTTTTAGTTTTATGTATTTAATTATAAATAGTCGATCAATAAAACATAATGCCTATGGAGTTTACATTGTTTAACAATATTAAGACATTTTTCTTACAAACATTTGGCATAAACTAAAGACCTTGGATTTCTAAAGTATTACGAGTACATTGAGTTCCCATTCGTTTTATTTAATTCTATGCAAAAGGAGTTTCATCACAAACAAAAACTGAAATAAAACCGTAAAAAGAATTAAGTGCCTTCCAAAAACCAAATTTTTATGTATAAAGATGAACTATTCTTGTATCCAAGAAGTAGTAGATCATAACTTGTTCGATATAAAGAGCAAAAAATGTCCAATTCAAAAATTTCATCATTCGTTACACTTCTAGTTCTTGCAATCAGTAAGTTACATATTTATTTTATCTCCCTCTGTAAATTCTTAAAAATTTAGTTGACATGTATAATGTAGGACGATTTTGTAGCAGGTGGGACTTGACGGGGTCTCACTAAGCTGGGCAAGGGGATGATTTTTACCATGTGTTTTCTTATTCAGACTGTTGGAAAGGAGATTATTGTCCTGCTTATTCGGTTCCATTGTGCCTAGAAAGTCGTTGTGTTTGTATATTGAGAACGGGTGATATTATACCGCTTATTATTAATGCTACTTCTCCCGGAAAACCTTGATCACTCGGGAATTGCTATTTCGGATACATAAATAAAACTAACTAAAAAATGAGCTTCCATGCTTGTTGTCACTCCACAAGTAGTTCCTGTAATCATGCATTTGTGTTAAATTAATCGTATAGGGGTTGGATATGGGCATATGGGTCAAAAGGAGAAATTATATTCTACTATTCTAGGGTTGAAGCAAAACTGCTTTTCTTATTATTCCTTTTATTTTTTATGATATAAATAAATTACAACTATGTATTTTAGACAATAATCTAGATTTTCAGATAAATCGGATACATGGGTTTAGGAAAGGTTGTGACTATTAGAATTCAATTTGGGCACTTGATTCATTTTTAGCCAAGGTTTTACAATTTTGCAGAATAGAATAGATCGATTAGGATGCCTAAAATTGTACTAACCTTTTTTTGAACGGCCACGCTTTTATAACAAACAAACCTCACAAAGGAGAAAGAAAACTACAAAAAATAGCAGATCTACAAGAAATTTGCAAAAAGAAAGATTACAAGCTAAATCACAAAAAACCCAAACACCCCCCCCCCCAAAAAAAAACTAGTGAGACATCACCCGTAGTAAGATAGAAAACTCATTAGACTTTTAACTGATCTAATCTATTGAACTCTTAGAAGTTGGGCTTAGGTAAAGATGTCTTCATTACGAATCGAGCTTAAAGACACCAAAACCGCGTGAACAAATCTATTACGCCATGACCAAATCTCCCCAATAAAGACGTATAGCGAAGCTTGGTAGATTTTACAATGATTCTTTGAGATAGGAGAAGAAAATTCCAACACGTCTGATATCGAAGACATATGGAGGGTAATTAATACGCCATAATTTCCAAATTTACTCCAAAACTAAGAGACAATCAAACAAGATAAGATGATGTGATGTATAGATTCCTCCTCAAGGCTATTAGAGTATATAATGGCCCAAGCCCGAATGGGTTGGGTCCATTAGGGTTTTAGAGTTTCTAGTATCTTCTATCTTGTCCTATAAA